>AYJT01051869.1:0-10009 GCA_001278415.1 Ocimum tenuiflorum | reverse complement strand
CAACTACCAAAAAGAAAACTTGTCATAAATTAGTGCCCCCATTTATATGTTTATTATACTGACATTATTATTGGTGTTCATAGATTTCATATAGCCTTTTACTTGTACAGTAGGTATATGCTGCATGGCAACTCACTATTACAGCTGATAACTGATGAATCATCAGCTATGAAAACAATTCCCATGCTATGGTAATCATATTACTACTGACAATAGTATTGTAGCTACATCATCGCCCTCAGGCAAGGACGGAAAAAGCAAAACCTACATTTAGTCTCGTTACCTTCGATACTAAGTTCATAGATCTGGTGGTGGATCTATTTCCTTTCACCAGCAAGTAAATCAACAAACAATTTCCAAGACCGTTGTTGTTGAGCAGTATTTGTTTCAAACTATTCCTAAATGCATTGTTGTAACCTCATCAAAGTGACTGATGGACGGGTAATCTACCTCACGATTACCTTAATCAATCTCGTGGCAGTTTAGCACATAATTATCACACATTGCACTGCATGATCACAGTAGATCAAACACAAAACAAATGAAACTATATCATCCCCTAAATTTACAAACTCAAACGATCCCAGAGGATGAGTCTAATATACAGAGAACTCGATAACGAAATCTTACTTGAATACTTTGATCAAACAGGTCGTGGGCACAACAGAATTCAGCTCATTAAATGCATTTTTTGCAATAAAACACAAAGCCTAACGAAACCAGACCAGCTATCCATTACTTAAAAATAGCTGATACAACGGGAATTCTATAAGATTTAAAAGTAAAAACGAAAGTGCATGAATGAACCTGCCAAACGCGACGGAGGCGTTTCTTGGCGTTAGCCTTGCGGGTGGAAGTGAGCTTGATTCTCTTCCAGACAAGGCCGCCGGAATCGTGTTTCTTCACCAACTCCAGGACTCTGGTTGCGCAAAATGCACCCCATGCCGTCGCCATTATTCTCTCTTTACAATGGAAATGCTGGGTTTTGGTTGGGCGATGTTTCGAAAACAGAAAGCAGACATATTCATGATATACGGAAGTGGGCTGGGCCCTGAGAAAAAGTAGAACCTGCTTGATTTCTTCACTAGTTTTGCCGGGTGTGCACCGCGCAGTCCAACAATATTACTCATATTAAGATGTAATAAATAAAATTATATTTTTTATTAATATATTTTTATTTTTATCCATAAATATTTTCAATATAATTATACTATACGTTATTAAATACATATCATATTATATGTATAAATGACTTAACGAAAATAGAAATAGTAAAACAAATAAAAAACTTACAAAAATAAAATTTGATGTGAAAATTAGATCAATTTAAATGATAAATTAAATAATTATATTTTTATTTGTTCAAATAAATTCTTATAATTGTAAATTTAAAAGAAAAAAAATAAAATTGGTAAAAATATGTGTTTTTAGAGAAAATGATACCATGTAATTATATTGAGCTTTTTTATTACTCGTTGTAAAAAGATAAATTATAATATCAATAAATAGTAGATAAAATAAAAGCACAAAGAAATAGTGTTTATAATATCGTGTTTTTTAGATGGAAAGTGGCAAAAAATAATTTAAATGAACTATCCTAATTTAGTATATTAAGAGGTAGCAAAATTATTAAAAGTGACTTACAAATTTCAGAAAACATCATTAATCTTTCCACATCTTATTTAAAAAAATAATATACATGTAGACAGAATATGGATAAATTAGCAAATAGAATAAATTAATAATAGAGATAATACACATGCATATATGTGTGTATGTGAAAATAAAATAAGTTAAAATAATATTAATAAATGTGTAATAGATTAATAAATAAAAGAAATTAAAATAATATTAATGATGATGTTTTGATTAGTAAATAAAAGTAATTAAAATAATATTAGTGGTAGTGTGATTGTTTAGTAAATAAAATAATAATAATATTAGCTGTGATTTGATGTTTTTTGGAAGGGAGATGAATATTGCACACTCCACTACTTTTTGCATGCATGAAAGAAAAAATGGAGTGAATTTTTCCTCCAAATGAATAGTAATAAAACTACTTAGCTTTATTATATGCATAGATTTGGATTTTCATGACTTTATATATGTAAAATCCTTTGAATTTTTTATGGAATTTTATCCCAACTAATTCTTATTAGGAGATCCATTCATATATTCTAGTTCGGAGTCCAAGATTCGATGGTTTGTATTATGGTCTCCAAGAATTGTAAAGATTGGTTGATTGTGTTGATTCAAGAGGCATGAACTCAAGAATTGAGCAAGAGCCTCAATGGAGAATGAGATTTGATTGGGTCACGCATGGTAATAAAGATTTATGACAAATTGGGCTGAATTACGAAGATTATCCATGTTTTATTATAGACCCATATTTTTTGATGAATTTTAGTGGGTTATGTCTTTATTTTTAGTTGTTTCCTTATTAGATTTGATATCTTTTTGGTAGTTTAGATTTGATATCTTTTTGGTAGCTTGAACTTGGGCTACGATCCGTTTCTCATCCCGAACGAGGATCATATAACGCCATATAATTTTATTTCGTCACCAAGCGCACAACGGAAGCCATCATTTATAATTGAATACATTTTTTCTCATCACAAAGTAGACAAGAGCTCGAGCTAAGGCTACTGAGACCGCAAAGAAATGCTTTTTTCCTCCAGACTCCATTGATCAGCGACTCCTACACAATAAATGACATATATAGAGTTAATGGTTGGTTCGACCTCTGCTTGATGATAAATATATTTGAATTGGTCCTCAAAACCTTTAGTTGCCTCTCAAATATCCAATCAATATGGGAAGAGAACAACATAGAAGCAACCTCACTTTCGGCTAAGCTAGAGGAAGTCTGTTGAGGGTTTAAGTTTATGCTGACTAACCAATAGTGTTTGAGCATCATGGGAGCTCAACTGTATTCTTCTCTCAACATGATATTAAATTTAAAATTAAAACAATTAAATATAAATAAATATTTTAAATTACGTTCATGATTTGGCTACTATAAAGACACAATAGTTATAAATTGTAATATTTAATATCGTTTTCTAAGTGTTGATATTTGTATATAAAAAGAATGTTTTAATACTAACATGCAAATTAATTAATAGGAAATCCATTGCAGAAAATAACAAAAATTATTAATACTAATGTTGATACAATAAGTCGATAAAAACAATTAGAATAGATTTTTACAGTTCAACCTAATCAAATTTTTTTTTTCTCACAAAACTAGTATCATAAAGTTTGATAAAAGATAAAAATTAAAAAACTAAATAAAAACACGAAAATCTCATGGGTGCGGCTGACTCTCTGAGTCCAATTGTGGCTCTGACCCTGTAACTAACACACTATTTTCCAATGTGGAGTCCAAGTGGAAATTGAAATTGAAGTTTGTTGGTATATAATGTAGAAAATATAGATCATAATATATAGGGGTGGATCATATAAGAAAATTTTTTTTCATAAAAATAAGAACGAATTTGAGTTTGAGCTGTGAAATCAATAAAATATACGGTTAAGACTTTTTTCTCTCTTCAGTTTTTTATGCTCGATTGCGTCATAACCGATGCTTGATGAGCATCAAGCATTGGTTATAACTTAAAACTTTATATGAAAAATTAAAAATGTTATGTTAAAATATGACATGTTTGAAAATTTGTGTGAAAATTATAAAAGTGGACAAAAGTTGTTTTTATTTTTGCAATTAACCCTATATTGATGATGATGTTTCACTTTGTGTTAAAAACTAAGTGTTTAAATTTTTAACTAATCGATATTATTTATTTAATATAACTATATACTATAATGTATTAACATTACATTGAATAGCATAAATAGATTGGTTAACCAAATTGCAGGGGTAAATTGATATATATGTTATTTTGTTAAGGTTGATATTATTATTTAGGGTGTATATATAATATAATATAAATATATTAGTTAATTAATGAAATAAAATCAAATACCTTTTTATGGTTATTCAAATTCTCAAAGATAATAATTGTATCTACAGAATAAAACTAACAACAATGAATTTCTTTTGGTCGTAAGATCAATATTGATGAACTATGTAACATTCTATGAAACATAAAATATTTAAATTAATACAATTTTATTTTATTTTTGTCAAATAAAAAGGTGTCCGGAAAAGTAAATGAAGAAATACAACAACAGCTTTGACGTAACCAAAAATGGTGACCGCCTTCTCGCTCGCGCAAATTTGATTTCCCATTAATTTCTCTCTCAACATATTCAGTTTGATAGAGGATTTCATTGTCACTCATCAATTATACTTGGAGATCTTTTTCCCAATTTGAGCTCTACCGCGTGAATTGATTTCATCTGTTAAACGTTGTTTTTTTCTGAGGAAGAAAAGGTAATTCAACGAGATGAAAACATCGCTAAAGAAATTGCAAAAATTTGCTGCGCATAAGAATGATAGAAAAGCGCCAAAGCAGAACCAATCTGTATCTCTGGATGAGCACGCTCGAGCTACACAGGTACTTGTGTGCTGGAGTTTGTTTTTTTTTTTTTTTGTTTTTGTTCTGTCGATTTCCATCTTGAAATTAATACGCATTATTTGGTGGTAAATCGGGTGGATGGATTTTAAGAAGTTTGTTTCCGAGAGTCGGAGTATGCAATTTGCTGTTTACGAGTGTGTTTGCGATGATTCACACAAGATGGAACATGGATTGAACTTTGACTGGTCAACGGTCCAATTAATTATGGAATCACTAGTAATATCCGCAATCGAACTGTAAATAAAGTCTGTCCTTTTGCTCGATGTCGAATAACTTTCCTTTTATAGATTGTTTGGGAAACCTAGATTATTAAACACAATGTAGTATGTTATTAGTGGAATCTCTTTAACTGATGAATTTAGGAGAAAACTGAGGCAGATGATGATGGGCTTGGCTTCTTCACATGCTACAAAGAACCATTGCCTGAACTTTCTTCCGTTAGCTACATTCTATTCGCTCATGATGACTTGATTTTCCACAATTCTTATAGTTTCATAGGAAATTTTGGTTTATGTTTTTCAGGACATGGTTGACATGAGAGACTGCTACGATAGGCTACTGTCTGCTGCAGCCGCAACTGCAAACAGTGTATATGGTATCTTAATTATTTAAAGAAGAAATCTTTTTATTATTGATGCAGAAACTAACATTATAAAAGAGTTTTGAATCTTAAAATCACCTATAACTCTTTGATTTTGATCGTGTATCAGAAATGGCTATTCACTGGCCATATCTAATGTAATTTGGGCAACTTCCTTTGCCACTTGTTATTCTTTAGTGTCTGGCACGTGGAAGAGCTTTGAGCACTCTTAGTTGCTTAACTTTTAGATGGAAATGATCATGCATTGATGTTCGAATTTGAAGTCTTGTATTTAGAAAATATTCAATGTACATGCATACAAATTTGAACAATTTAAGGTTATATTCATCCATATAAATGGATAGAAGAAGCTTAATCTTTCACATTCATATGATGGGAAAAAATCAAGTTCTGTGCTTCTATTATGCTTGCTTGACAGTCCATGAAAATCGGGTGGGTATATTTATATAAACCAATAACACGCGGTCATGTTTGTTTGTCTATACAAAATTACAACTTGTGCGTGACGATCCATGTCTTGATTGCAAATGATGATATAACATAGTTTCACTGAGGATGTCAATGGGAAGACATCTAGCAAATCTGATGTTTGGAGACATCAGCATTTGATCGATGCTTTAAACAAACCATAACTGTCTAAATTTTGAAAACTGATATGCCTTTGTTAGGAAATAGTAGACTATACACGAGTAAGCAAAGAATAGCACCTAGCAAGTTGTTGAACTATCATATCGCCACTTCTCAAATATGTGATATAGTTTCCTAGTGTACATACAGAATGTAAATCACCTGCTATAAATCTTTTCCAAGAGAACCAGGTCCTATGTTGCCTGCCATCATTGTCATCACTGATTTATCTGCATATTTAAAATGTATTTACTTTCTCTCTTAATCCTGTTCCATTGATACTGTAATAATTAATTACTTTTGGTTTAAGGAAATAATTTTGAAAAGGCTCTAAATCTCGATATATACTGTGTGAGGCATGTAATTCTATTTTTCAAAACTTGGAAACTGTTAACCTGAACTGGTTTATTAGGGAAATGATTTTAGCTATCAAGAGCATGAAGCTAAATTATTCATAGTTCTCCCATTTGTTCATGATTTCAGTTTCCTGGTTAATCATGTTAAATCTCTATGTAGACAAGTTCTGGTCTTTGTATGCATATAGATTATCTCATTTAAGAGCCGCTGCTTCATATATGTGGTGTTCCCTTGGGGAAACTATTAATGAGCCTACTTTAAATACTCGTATTTTCTCGCTTATGTTACAGAATTGTTTCAATTATTGTTATTTATTTAATTGTATTTTGTAATTTATTGTAGCCTACTTCCTCTGTTTTAGAATTTTCAGAATCATTAAGGGAGATGGGTGATTGTCTTCTTGAAAAAACAGCACTGAATGACGATGAAGAAAGTGGTAAGCATTTTTAAATGCTTGTGCATGGTTCAATGGAAGAAGTTGAAGATGATTTCTGGTCAATGTATGTTATATTTGTTCTATAAGCAAATGTTTGGCAATTTGGATGGTAAGTCTGAAAGAAAACTCATATCTTAGTGCATATTGGTTATTTGGTTGGGATAGGTCTGGCTCTAGTTGTTCCATTTCTCTTCTAGTTGACTGTGTGACTACAAAGTGACTTAACATTAGTAAGATCAATTGCATTTCGATTTGAAATTTTTTATTCCTGCTGAGTAAATGTGGCAAGAACAATTAGACGGCCAAACTAAGCGTCACTCTACTGAACTCGTTTCGTCCTATTACATGGGTGAAAGTTTCAGATTTCTTTTTAATTGCTGTTTCTTTATAATCTCAGTTATTTGCAATGAATTATTAGGCATACATACTTTTACTCTCGATTAATTTAATAGCTTTCATTTTACAGGGAAGGTTTTACTAATGCTAGGGAAAGTACAATTTGAACTTCAGAAACTTGTTGATGGTTATGTGAGTTTTACTACATAAATTTCTATTCAATGTGTTAAGCCTTCCCATCAATTCTTTATTTTGTATTTCAGCGGTCGCATATATTTCAGACGATTACAATCCCATCAGAGTCTCTTCTAAATGAACTTCGGATAGTAGAGGTATGCTCCAATAGATAATTTCTGGTGGCTTATTTTTTCTTGCCACCCCCTCCCCTGTTACTTTTGCTCCTGATAAGAGTGCATGGATAGCAGCTCCGTTTAGGAAAAATTTTTGCGTCCTGTTCCCTAAGGCAAGCCTTGGAGTATATCTTGAAAAACAGCATTAATGAATGCTCTGCTTATTTGGCTTTGAGAAGCATGTGACTTCTTACTCGAGCAGTATCTATTGCTCTCTCCTTAGCCATGCCTGGCTGTATTTGGCTTTCTAGATTTTTTGTTTGTTTGACTGAACTGTTAACCAGCAGCATTTATCAATGGTGGATTATGTGCCATGATAAATTTAACATCTGGGCTGGATATTTAAATTATTCCTGAGTAGATGTTTGAAATCTTGTTTCTTTGCCTGCAAGCCATGCCTACAGCTGTTTATCTTGGTTCTTTTTACCATTTTTGCAGGAGATGAAGAAGCGATGCGATGAAAAAAGGTCCAAACTAAGATCATTTCTAGGTTTTTGCTCAGTCTTTTACCAAATTATACCGTTTGATCAATTCTTCTTCTACTTTGAAAACATTGCTTCTCAGAGAACTATATGAAGATCAGCTGAAGAAACAAAGAGAAAAAGTCAGGTTGAGGAACAGTAAAAGTGAACATTTTCGTTCACCCCAGCTTCAAGAAGCCCACGATGAATATGACGAGGAGGCAAATGTTTTCGTGTTCCGCATGAAATCTCTAAAACAAGGGCAATCCCGTAGTTTTCTAACACAGGCATCTCGGCATCATGCTGCACAGGTTGTTTTCTTTTCTATATTGTAATTTCAAGATATCTGATTCCCTACTGTAACATTGTTCTAGTGGGACTTCATTCTCTGGACAGTTAAACTTCTTCAAGAGGGCAGCAAGATCTTTAGAGGCAATTGAGCCACATGTCAGTTTGCTTGCTGAACAGTTACATATTGATTACCATTTTAGCGGACTCAATGATGACGGGTATGAACTTTTTGATGATGACGATGAAGATGAAAGTGATGAGTACGGTGATTCTGAAGATGGTTCTGAAATACATGATGGAGAATTGAGTTTTAACTATGGACGAAATGATCTACAGCATGAAGTTCCCGCAATAGAAAAAATGGAGGTAACACATCTGCTGATGTAGAACAATCTTCTGTTAGTAAAAAAAGATAATTTCAGATTCTTTACTATATCATTGCCTTGTTAAATTTATTTGCTTAATGTTATTTTCCAAGACTATTGGTGATAATAAAGTTATTATAGCCTAGCACGTGACTCAATAAAATACTTTACCTTTTGCAGTTGGATAGTGCTGATGTGACTACATTCTCTCCTGACCCTAAGTTGGGCACAGCAGAGGTGAGAATTCTTATCATGTGCTAATTCTAATTGTGGGGTCACCTCTTATTTGACTATAATGAGATCTTACCTTTTTGTGAATTGTATGCGACACAAGTAGTGCTTTTGGTTCATTGTTTAACTTGTGTCTTAGTTGCTTTGCTAATAGCAAAATTTAGTGACAATACTTTGTCCTGTACCTGAATTGAGTGAATCTGTCCAGCAAAGTATCTTTGTTTAAAATTTAAATTAATCAAGATGATGACTGACAATTGAGTTCGTTAGAAAATACTTGTAACATTGTTTGGAGCAGAAAAGTTCTTTAGAACTGTTTGTTGATCTTGCTTTAGAACAAGGGTCTTATGTTGTAAGGAAGAGTTCCATGCTACCCTTGCATGGGCGTGTAAACCCCGTAGAAGGATGAAATGCACATGCATTACCCTCCTCTAAATTCATGTACGTGTCATCGACGACACAGTATAACTGTTGTGCCTTAAAACATAGCATGTAATTTCTCAATGTGAATGTAAAATACTAGGAGCTTGAGTTTTTGTCCAGTTTTTGTCCCAATGAGATCTTCACTTGTCATCTGAGTTTCTCAAATTAGATAGAACATCTTGTGGACTCTAAACACATATTATTGGATGCAACGTTTTGTAACTCACCTTAATCTCTGTCTGTTGTTGTGTAAAACATTTTCTTATTTTTAAATAAAATTCGATCATTGGATGGCTCTGTATGCATTCTGAACTGATGGTGTTCCCACTTATACCCAAAGAAGAAGGTCTCCACTTTTAAAGTTCTCAGACATTATATTGATCAGCATCCCAATATGAATAGATTTCTATCCATAATTGTAGGAGATTTCAGGTCCTCCTCCGAATCTGTTCACTTTGCCAAGAAGGATCAGAAATACCAGCTATTCAGCACCCCTCTTTCCTCAAAGGAGACTTGATTCAGCGGAGCGAATGGCACAAATAGGACCTTCACCATCACGTAAGTTCACTTCTTATGTGTTACCCACACCTAATGAGACAAAATCTCCAAGATCTGGGAAATTATCTAGTGAAGCTCCTCAAACAAGACGAGCAGACTTCAACCTTCGGCATTCATCTCCCATTAAACAGAACAAGTATGAAAAACTTCTGGCAAATGATAAATTCTCTGGACCGATCATCTTAGACACACAATCAGTACTCAAAGAGAGCAACACGGCCACAAAATCCAGTGTCTTGCCTCCTCCATCACAAGAAAGCCTTTCATTTAAATTAAACGATCCAAATATAGCATCCTATGCAAAGAAAGCCAGAAGACAAGCTTTCTCTGGCCCAATAACTGGAAAGCCGTGGCCAAATAACCTAAATTTAACAGCCAGTGGTCCTATTGTCTCATCAGCCTTCCCTCCACAATTCTCCGGATCCCTATTGCGCA
>AYJT01051802.1:0-15989 GCA_001278415.1 Ocimum tenuiflorum | reverse complement strand
AATCAACTCATTCATTCATTCAACCATCATTCATAATCTAGCTACTCATGAAAATGAAATAACCAAAAGCAATAAACAAAATCATAAATTGATAAACTATAAAAGCCGAATAGATACTTACTTGAATAAAAAGAAAGTGAGGGAGAAATCCAATATTCAGTTGTCACGATCCGAATAAATGAATAAAACTAATCTACAAACCGGATAATCTAATCTACGAATTGAAAAGCACCTATCTATGAATTGAAATGAATCCCGCCACTTGAAACCCTATTTATAGGTGTGGAAAAAATCAGGGCAAAATCCCGTGGATCTGGGCTGAAAAGCCCATGGAAAAACAAGGTCGTCGACCAACGAGACTAAGCCATCGGATGATGGTTCGGTTGATTCACTGAGCTATCGACCGACGGTTGGGAACCGGTGACCCGAGAGCTGCATTTCTGGGCTAGGGGTCATGAGGTACCAAAGCCTAGATTTTTCATGAGTTAACAATTTCTAATGAACCTGGGGGTCATTAGTTACCAAAGCCCAGATTTTTGTCATAGAATGATGATCTTCAGTAAAAAACTCAGTTTTAGTCAAGTCGAAAATCAGAACCCCCCAAGAAAAATAGGCCTTTTGACCGAATTAGAGTGAATTTTTTCGTTAATTTCTCATGAATTTGAGGGTCGTGACAAACCAAAGCCCAGATTTTGGTCATTGAGACATGATCTTTTGACCAAAATAGGCCTTCTGACCAATTCAGAGTAATTCAGACCAAAATAGGAATAAACTCAGTTTTATTCAAGTCGAAAATCGAAATGCCACAATCAAAATAGGCCTTTTGACCAATTCAGAGTAATTTTCTCGATAATATATGATGAATCAGGGGGTCGTGAGTTACCAAAGATCATATTTTAGTCATAGAAACATGATCTTGAGGAAAAAACTCAATTTTATTCAAGTCGAAAGTCGGAACCCCACCAGCAAAATTAGCCTTTTGACCGATTAAGAGTGATTTTCTCGATGATGTCTGATGAATATGGGGGTCATGAGTTACCAAAGCCAAGAATTTATTCCTATAAATATGATCTTGAAGACAAAAATTAAGTTTTATTCAATTCAAAAATTGGAACCCCTTAAACAAAATAGACTTTTGACCGATTCAAAGTGAGTTTTCTCCATGATTTCTGATCAATCTGGAGGTCGTGAGTGACCAAAGCCCAGATTTTGGACATAGAAACATGATCTTGAGGAAAATACTCAGTTGCCTTCAAGTCGATAATTGAAACCCTACAATAAAAATAAGCCTTTTGACCAATTCAGAGTGACTTTCTCAATGATATATGATAAATCTGGCGGTCGTGAGTAGCCAAAGCTCACATTTCGGTCATAGAAACATGATCTTGAGGAAGAAACTCAATTTTATTCAAGTAAAAAATTGTAACCCCATAAGTAAAATAGGATTTTTGACCGATTCAAATGAATTTTCTCGATGAATTTGTGGGTCATGAGTTACCCAAGCCCAGATTTTGGTCCTTGAAACATGATCTTCAAGAATAAACTCAGTTTTATTCAAGTCGAAAATCGAAACCCTCTAAGTAAAATAGGTCATTTGACCGATTCAGAGTGAATTTTCTTGATGTTTTCTGATGAATTTGGGGGTAATGAGTTACCAAAGCCAAGAATTTGATCCAAAAAATGTGATCTAGAGAAAAAAAACTCAGTTTTATTTAACTCAAAAATCGGAACCCCTAAAGCAAAATAAGACTTTTGACCAATTCAAACTGAATTTTCTCGATGATGTCAGATCAATCTGGGGGTCATGAGTTACCAAATCCTAGAATTTGATCCAAAAAACATGATCTAGAAGAAAAAAATCAATTTTATTCACGTCGATAATCAGAACCGCCCAAGGAAAATAGGACTTTTAACCGATTGAGAGTAATTTTCTCGATGATTTCTGATGAATCTGGGGGTCGTGAATTATTAAAGCCCAGATTTTGGTTATAGAAACATGACATTGAGGAAAAAACTACATTTTATTCAAGTCAAAAATCCTAACCCCCCAAGTAAAATAAACCTTTTGACCGATTTAGAGTGAATTTTCTCAATGTTTTCTGATGAATTTGGGGGTCATGGGTTACCAAAGCCCATAATTTGATCCAAAAACATGATCTAGAAGAAAAAAACTCAATTTTATTCAAGTAAAAAATCGGAACCCCCCAAGCAAAATAAACCTTTTAACCGATTCAGAGTGAATTATCTAGATGATTTATGATGAATCTGGGGGTCATGAGTTACCAAAGCCCAGAATTTGATCCAAGAAACATGATCTAGAAGAAAAAAACTCAGTTTTATTCAAGTCAAGAATCGGAACCCCTTAAGCGAAACAGGCCATTTGACCGATTCAGAGTGAATTTTATCGATGATTTCTGATGAATCTGGGGTTCATGATTTACCAATGCCCAGATTTTGGTCATTGAAACATGATCTTTAGGAATAAACTCAGTTTTATTCAAGTTGAAAATCAGGACCGCCCAAGCAAAATAAGACTTTTAACCGATACAAAGTAATTTTCTCGATAATTTCTGATGAATCTGAGGGTCGTAAGTTATTAAAGCCCAGATTTTGGTCATAGAAACATGGGAAAAAAACTCAGTTTTATTCAAGTTAAAAATCGGAACCTCCTAAGTAAAATAGGTCTTTTTACCGATTCAGAGTGAATTTTTTCGATGATTTCTGATTAATTTGGGGCTCGTGAGTTACCAAAGCCCAGATTTTGGTCATAGAAACATGATCTTGAGGAAAAAACTCAGTTTTACTCAAGTCAAAAATTGGAACCCCCTAAGTAAAATAGACCTTTTAACCGATTCAAAGTGAATTTTGTTGATGATTTATGATGAATCTAGGGGTCATAAGTTACCAAAGCCAAGAATTTGATCCAAAAAACATAATCTTGAAGAAAAAAACTCAATTTTATTCAAGTCGAAAATTGGAAACCCTTCAGTAAAGTAGGCTTTTTGACCGATTTAGAGTGAATTTTTTCTATTATTTCTCATGAATCTGGGGGTGGTGACATACCAAAACCCAGATTTTGGTCATTGAAACATTATCTTTAAGAATAAACTAAGTTTTATTCAACTCAAAAATCAGAACCGCCAAAGCAAAATAGGACTTTTGACCAATTCAAAGTAATTTTCTCGATGATTTTTGATGAATCTGAGGATTGTGAGTTATTAAATCCTAGAGGTCATAGAACATGATATTGAGGAAAAAACTCAATTTTATTCAAGTCAAAATCGTAACCCTAGGCTCTTTGACTGATTTAGAGTGAATTTTCTCGATGATTTATGTTGAATCTGGGGGTTGTGAGTTTACCAAAGCCCATATTTTGGTCATAGAAACATGATCTTGAAGAAAATAGGTCTTTTGATTGATTCAGAATGAATTTTCTTGATGATTTCTGATGAATCTAGAGGTCATGAGTTACAAAGCCCAAAATTTGATCCAAAAAACATGATCTAGAAGAAAAAAACTCAATTTTATTCAAGTCGAAAATTGAAACCCTTTAAGCAAAATAGACCATTTGACCGATTCAGAGTGAATTTTTCGATGATTTCTGATTAATCGGAGGGTCGATAGTTACGAAAGCCCAAATTTTGATCATTGAAACATGATCTTTAGGAATCAACTCAGTTTTATTCAAGTCAAAATCAGAACCGCTCAAGAAAAATAGTACTTTTGACCGATTCAGAGTAATTTTCTCGATGATTTTTGATGAATCTGGGGGTCGTTACTTATTAAAGCCCATATTTTGGTCATAGAAACATGATATTGAGGAAAAAACTCAGTTTTATTCAAGTCAAAAATCGAAACCCCCAAGCAAAATAGGCCATTTGATTGATTCAGAGTGAATTTTCTTGATGATTTCGGATGTATCAGGGGGTCGTGAATTACCAAAGCCCAGATTTTGGTCATAGAAACATGATCTTGAGGGAAAAACTCAGTTTTATTCAAGTCAAAAATCGGAACCCCCTAAGAAAAATAGGCCTTTTGACCTATTCAAAGTGAATTTTCTTGATGAGTTATGATGAATCTGGGGGTCATGAGTTACCAAAGCCCAGAATCTGATCTAAAAAACATGATCTTTAAGGAAAAAAACTCAATTTTATTCAAGTCAAAAATTGGAACCCTTTAAGCAAAATTGGCCATTTGACATATTTATAGTGTATTTTTTCGATGATTTCTCATGAATCTAGGGGTGGTGACATACCCAATCCCAGATTTTGATCATTGAAACATTATCTTAAGGAATAAACTCAGTTTTATTGAACTTGTAAATTGGAACCGCCCAAGCAAAGTAGGACTTTTGACCGATTCAGAGTAATTTTCTCAATGATTTTTGATGAATCTGGGGGTTGTGAGTTATTAAATCCCAGATTTTGGTCATAGAAACTTGATATTGAGGAAAAAACTCTGTTTTATTCAAGTAAAAAATCGGAACCCCCTAAGTAAAATAGGCCTTTTGACTGATTCATAGTGAATTTTCTTTATTAATTTTCTCTATAATTTCTGATGAATCTGAGGGCCGTGAGTTACCGAAGCCCATAATTTGATCTTAAAAACATGATCTAGAAGAAAAAAATTCAATTTTATTCAAGTCAAAAATCGGAACCGCCCAAGCGAAATAGGACTTTCGACTAGTTCAGAGTAATTTTCTTGTTGATTTCTATTGAATCTAGGGGTCTTGAGTTATTAAAAACTCATTTTTATTAAAGTCAAAAATCATAACCCCTAACATAAAATAAGACTTTTGATTGATTCAGATTTAATTTTCTCAATAATTTCTGATGTATCTGGGGCTCATGAGTTACCAAAGCCCAGATTTTGGTCATAGAAACACGATCCTCAGGAAAAAATTCAGTTTTATACATGTCGAAAATTGGAACCCCCCAAGCAAAATAGGCCTTTTGACCGATTTCGAGTGAATTTTTGCAATGATTTCTCCTGAATCTAGGGGTCGTGACAAACCAAAGCCCAGATTTTGATCAATTAAACATGATCTTTAGGAATAAACTCAGTTTTATTCAAGTTAAAAATCAGAACCGCCCAAACAAAATAGGACTTTTGACCGACTCAAAGTAATTTCATTGATGATTTTTTATGAATCTGGGGGTCGTGAGTTATTAAAGCCTAGATTTTGGTCATAGAAACGTGATATTGAGGAAAAAACTCAGTTTTATTCAAGTCATAAATCAGAAACCCCTAAGTAAAATAGGCCTTTTGACCGATTTAGAGTAAATTTTCTCGATGGCTTCTGATGAATCTAGGAGTCGTGGGTTACCAAAGCCTAGATTTGGTCATAGATACATGATCTTGAGAAAAAAACTCAGTTTTATTCAAGTCAAAAATAGGAACCCCCCAAGCAAAATAGGCATTTTGATCAATTCAGAGTGAATTTTCTAGATGATTTATAATGAATCTGGGGGTTGAGTTACCAAAGCCAAGAATTTGATCCAAAAAACATGATCTTGGAGAAAAAAACTCAGTTATTTTCAAGTCCAAAATCGGAACCCTTTAAGCAAAATAGGTCATTTGACCGATTTAGAGTGAATTTTGTGTATTTCTCATGAATCTGGGGGTGGTGACATACCAAAGCCCAGATTCTGGTCATTGAAATATGATCTTTAGAAATAAACTCAGTTTTATTCAAGTCAAAAATCGGAATTGCCCAAGCAAAATAGGACCTTTGATCTATCCAGAGTAATTTTCATGTTGATTTCTGATGAATCCAGGGTTCGTGAGTTATGAAAGTTTGGTCATAGAAACAAGATCTTGAGGAAAAAACGCAGTTTTATTCATGTCAAAATCATAACCCCCTAAGTAAAAGAGGCCTTTGACCAATTCATAGTGAATTTTCTCGATGATTTCTAATGAAATTGAGGTTCATGAGTTACCAAAGCCCAAAATTTGATCCAAAAAACATGATCTAGAAGAAAAAAAACTCAGTTTTATTTAAGTCAAAAATTGTAATCCCTAATGCAAAATAAGACTTTTGACCTATTCAAACTGAATTTTCTCGATGATTTCTGATGAATCTGGGGGTCATGAGTTACCAAAGCCCAGATTTTGGTCATAGAAACATGATCCTCAAGAAAAAATTCAATTTATACATGTCGAAAATCGGAACCGCCAAGTAAAATAGGCATTTTGACCAATTCAGAGTGAATTTTTTTGATGATTTCTGATGAATCTTGGGGTCGTGAGATACCACAATCCAGAATTTAGTCAAAAAAACATGATGTTGAAGAAGAAAACTCAGTTACATTCAAGGCGAAAATCGGAACCCCCAAAGGGAAATAAGACTTTGACCGATTCAGAGTGAATTTTCTCGATGATTATGATTAATCTGGGGGTCATGAGTTACCAAAACCCAGATTTTGGTCATAGAAACATGATCTTGAGGAAAAAAACTCAATTTTATTCAAGTTGAAAATCGAAACCCCCTAAGCAAAATTGGCCTTTTGAACGATTCATAGTTAATTTCTCGATGACTACTTAGGAATCCAGGGGTCGTAACATACCAAAGCCCAGATTTTGGTCATTGAATCATGATCTTGAGAAATAAACTCTATTTTATTCAAGTCAAAAATCGAAACTCTCCAAGGAAAATTGGGATTTTGACCGATTCAGAGTGAATTTTCTTGATGACTTTCTGATCAATCAGGGGGTCATGAGTTACTAAAGACTAGAATTTTTCATCCAAAAAACATGATCTTGATAAAAAAAACTCGGTTTTATTCAAGTCAAAAATTGAAACCCCTGAGGTAAAATAAGTCATTTGATCGATTCAGAGTGAATTTTCTCAATGATTTCTGATGAATATCGTGGTCGTGAGTTACCAAAGCCCAGATTTTGGTCATAGAAATAAAATCTTGTGGAAAAAAATTAGTTTTATTCAAGTCGAAAATCGAAACGCCCCGAAGTAAAATAAGCTTTTTGACCGATTGAGAGTGAATTTTCTCGATGATTTCTGATGAATCAGGGCATCATGAGTTACCAAAGCCCAAAATTTGATCCAAACAACATAATCTTGAAGATAAAAACTTAGTTTTATTCAAGTCAAAAATCTGAACCCCTAAAGCAAAATAAGACTTTTGATAGATTCAAAGTGAATTTTCTCGATGATTTCTAATGAATCTGGGGATGTGAGTTACCAAAGCCCAGACTTTTGTCATAGAAACATGATCTTGAGGAAAAGACTCAGTTATATTCAAATCAAAAATCGAAACCGACCAAAGAATATAGGCCTTTTGACCGATTCAAAGTGAATTTTCTTAATGATTTCTGATGAATGTTGGGGTCGTGAGTTGCCAAAGCCTATAATTTGATCCAAAAAATATGATCTTGAAGAAGAAAACTCAGTTTTATTAAAGTCAAAAATCGGAAACCCTCAAGCAAAATAAGAATTTTGATCAACTCAGATAAATTTTCTCCATGATTTCTAATGAATCTGGGGGTCGTGAGTTACCAAAGCCCAGATTTTGGGCATAGAAAGTTGATCTTGAGGGAGAAACTGAGTTTTATTCATATTGAAAATTGGAACCCCTCAAGAAAAATAGGTCATTTCACCGATTCAGAGTGAATTTTCTCAATGATTTCTATTGAATATGGTGGTCGTGACTTACCAAAGCCCAAATTTTGGTCATAGAAACATGATCTTGAGGAAAAAAACTCCATTTTATTCAAGTTGAAAATCGGAACCCCCGAGCAAAATAGGCCTTTTGATAGATTCAGAGTAAATTTTCTCGATGATTTCTTGTGAATTTTGGGGGTCGTGACATACCAAAACCCAGATTTTGGTCATTGAATCATGATCTTGAAGAATAAACTCTGTTTTTTTCAAGTCGAAAATCGGAAGCGCCCAAGTAAAATAAGGCTTTTGTCTGATTCATAAAGAAATTTCTTGATGATTTATGATGAATATGGGGTCATGAGTTACCAAATCCTAGAATTTGATCTAAAAAACATGATCTTGATGAAAAATACTCAGTTTTGTTCAAGTCGAAAATCATAACCCCTCAAGCAAAATAGGTCATTTGACCGATTTAGAGTGAATTTTCTCAGTGATTTCTAATGAATATGGTGGTTGTGAGTTACCAAAGCCAAGATTTTGGTCATAGAAACATAATCTTTAGGAAAAAATTCAATTTTATTCAAGTTGAAAATCGAAACCCCCAAGTAAAATAGGCCTTTTGACCGATTCATAGTAAATTTTCTCAATGATTTCGGATGAATCTGGGGGTCGTGAGTTGCCAAAGCCCAGAATTTGATCCAAAAAGCATGATCTTGAAGATAAAAACTCAGTGTTATTTAAGTCGAAAATCGGAACCCCTAAAACAAAATAAGACGTTTGACCAATTCAGAGTGAATTTTCTTGATGATTTCTGATGAATTTGGGGGTCGTTAGTTTCCAAAGCCTAGATTTTTGTCATAGAAACATGATCTTGAAGACTCAGTTTTATTGAAGTCAAAAATCGGAACCCATCAAGTAAAGTAGGCATTTTGACCGATTCAAAGTGAATTTTCTTAATGATTTCTGATGAATGTTGGGGTCGTGAGTTACCAAAGCCTAAAATTTGATCCAAAAAACTTGATCTTGAAGAAAAAAACTCCATTTTATTCAAGTCAATAATTTGAACCCCTCAAGCAAAATAAGAATTTTGATCGATTCAGATAAATTTCTGGATGATTTCTAATGAATCTGGTGGTCGTAAGTTACCAAATCCCAGATTTTGGTCATAGAAAGATGATCTTGAGGAAAAGACTTTGTTTTATTCTAGTCAAAAATCGGAACCCTTCAAGTAAAATAGGCCTTTTGACCGATTCTGAGTGAATTTTCTCGATGATTTTTGATGAATTTGGGGTCATGAGTTGCCAAAGCCTGGAATTATTTCATCAAAAAAATATGATCTTGAAGAAAAAAACTCAATTTTATTGAAGTCGAAAATTGGAACCCCTTAAATAAAATAGGCCATTTGACCGATTCATAGTGAATTTTCTTGATGATCTCAAATGAATATGGGTGTCGTGACGTACCAATGCCCAGATTTTGGACATTGAAACATGATCTTTAGGAATAAACTCAGTTTTATTTAAGTCGAATATTGGAAGCGCCCAAGCAAAATAGGACTTTTGACCGAGTCCGAGAAATTTTCTCGATGATTTATGATGAATTTTGGGGTCCTAAGTTACCACCTAGATTTTGCTCATAGAAACATGATTTTGAGGAAAAACTCACTTTTATTCAAATTGAAAATCGAAACCTCGTCGAAAATTGGAACCCCTAAAGCAACATTAGACTTTTCACCGATTCAGAGTTAATTTTCTCGATGATTTCTGATGAATGTAGGCGTCGTGACATACCAAAGCCCGGAATTTGATTATAGAAATATGATCTTGGGGAAAGAACTCGGTTTTATTCAAGTCGAAAATAGAAACCCCCCAAGCAAAATAGGCCTTTTGACCGATTCAGAGTGAATTTTCTCGATGATTTCTGATTAATATGAGGACCGTGATGTGCCGAAGCCCAGATTTTGGTCATTGAAACATTATCTTGGGGAATTAAATCTGTTTTACTCAAGTCGAAAATTGGAACCCTCTAGCAAAACAGGACTTTTGACCGATTCAAAGTAATTTACTCGATGTTTTCTGATGAATCTCGGGGTCGTGAGTTACCAAAGCCCAGATTTTGGTCATAGAAACATGATCTTGAGGGAAAAACTCAGTTTTATTCAAGTCGAAAATCGGAACCCCCTAAGTAAAATATACCTTTTGACCGATTCAAAATTAATTTTTTCGATGTTTTCTGATGAATCTGGGGGTCATGAGTTACCAAAGCCGAGGATTTGATCCAAAAAACATGATCTTGAAGAAAAAATAGGAACCCCTAAAGCAAAACAAGACTTTTGACCGATTCAGAGGGAATTTTCTCGATGATTTCTGATGAATCTGGGGGTCATGAGTTACCAAAGCTCAGATTTTTGTTATAGAAACATGATCTTGAGAAATAAACTCAATTTTATTCAAGTCAAAAATCGGAACTCCCTAAATAAAATATGTGTTTTGACGGATGCAGAGTCAATTTTCTGCATGATTTCTGATGAATCTGGGGGTCATGAGTTACTGTTGCCCAGAATTTTATCAAAAAAACATGATCTTGAAGAAAAATACTCAGTTTTATTCAAGTCAAAAATCAGAAACTCTAAAGCAAAATGAGACCTTTCACTGATTCAGAGTGAATTTTCTCGATGATTTCTGATGAATTTGGGGGTCGTGACATACCAAAACCCAGATTTTGTTCATAGAAACATGATCTTGAGGAATAAATTTTATTTTAATCAAGTCAAAAATCGAAACCCCCTAACTAAAATCGGCCTTTTAACCAATTCAGAGAGAATTTTCTCAATGATTTCTGATGAATGTGGGGGTCATGAATTAACAAAGCCCAGAATTTGATCCAAAAAACATGATCTTGAAGAAAAAAGTTCAGTTTTACTTAAGTTGAAAATCAGAATCCCTCAAGCAAAATAGGCCATTTGACCGATTCGGAGTTAATTTTCTCGATGATTTGTAATGAATATGGGTATCGTGACATACCAAGGCCCAAATATTGGTCATTGAAACATTATATTTAGGAATAAACTCAGTATTATTTAAGTCAGAAATCAGAACCGCCCAAGCAAAATAGGACTTTTAACTGATTCAGAGTCATTTTCTCGATGGTTTATGATGAATCTAGGGGTCGTGAGTTAAAAAGCCCAGATTTTGGTCATAGAAACATGATTTTGAGGAAAAAAGTCAGTTTTATTCAAGTAAAATATCAGAAACCCTAAGTAAAATAAGTCTTTTAACCGATTTAGAGTGAATTTTCTCAATGATTTTGGATGAATCTGGGGGTCATGAGTTACCAAAGCCCAGAATTTGATCCAAAAAACATGATCTTAAAGAAAAAAATTCAGTTTTATTCAAGTGAAAAACCGGAACCCCTAATACAACATTAGACTTTTCACCGATTCAGAGTGAATTTTATTGATGATTTCTGATGAATTTGGGGGTCGTGACATACCAAAGCCTAGAATTTGGTCATAGAAACATGATCTTGAGGAAAAAAACTCGGTTTTATTCAAGTCAAAATCAAAACCCCCAAGCAAAAGAGGCCTTTTGACCGATCCAGAGTGAATTTTCTCGCTGGTTTTTGATGAATTTGGGAGTCGTGACGTACCAAAGCTCGGATTTTGGTCATTGAAACATGATCTTGGGGAATAAACTCTATTTTATTCAAGTCGAAAACCGAAATCCCCCAGCAAAATAGGACTTTTGACTGATTCAGAGAAATTTTCTCGATGATTTCTGATGAATCTCAGGGTTGTGAGTTACCAAAGCCCAGATTTTGAACATAGAAACAGGATCTTGAGGGAAAAACTCAGTTCTATTCAAGTAAAAAATCGGAACCCCCTAAGTGAAATAGGCTTTTTGACCGATTCAGAGTGAATATTCTCGATGATTTCTGATGAATCTGGGGGTCATGAGTTACTAATGCCCAGAATTTGATCCAAAAAATATGATCTTGAAGAAAAAAACTCATTTTATTCAACTCGAAAATGGGAACTCCTACAGTAAAATAAGACTTTCGACCGATTCAGAGGGAATTTCTCGATGATTTCTGATGAATCTGAGGGTCATGAGTAACCAAAGTCCAGATTTTGGTCATAGAAACATGACCTTGAAGAAACAACTCAGTTTTATTGAAGTCAAAAATCGGAACCTCCCCAAGTAAAATAGGCCTTTTGATCGATTTAGAGTGAATTTTATCGATGATTTTTGTTGAATCTTTGGGTCGTGAGATACAAAGCCCAGAATTTATTCCTATAAACATGATCTTGAAGAAAAAAGCTCAATTTTATCCAATTCAAAAATCGGAACTGATCAAGCAAAATAGGCTTTATGACGGATTTTAATTGAATTTTCTCGATGACTTCTAAGGAATCTGGGGGTCGTGAGTTACAAAGCTCAGAAGTTAATCCAAAAAACATGATGTTGAAAAAAATAACTCAGTTTCATTTAAATCAACAATCGGAAAGCAAAATAATACTTTTGACCGATTCAGAGTGAATTTTCTCGATGATTTCTGATGAATCTGGGGCTCGTGAGTTACCAAAGCCCAGATTTTGGTCATAGAAACATGATTTTGAAGAAAGCAAACTCAATTTTATTCAAGTCAAAAATCAGAACCCCTTAAGCAAATTAGATCTTTTGACCGATTCATATTGAATTTTCTCGATGATTTCTCATGAATCTGTGAGTCGTGAGATAGAAAGCCAAGGATTTAGTCCAAAACACATAATGTTGAAGAAAAAAACTCAGTTTCATTCTAGTCGAAAATTGGAACCCCTCAAACTAAATAGGCATTTTGACCAATTCAGAGAAAATTTTCTCAATGATTTCTGATGAATCTGGGGGTCGTGACATACCAAAGACCAGATTTCAGTCATAGAGAAATGATCTTGAGGAAAATCTCAGTTTTATTAAAGTCAAAAGTTGGAACCCCCCAAGTAAAATAGGCCTTTTGATCGATTCAGATTGAATTTTCTCAATGATTTCTTATGAATCTAGGGATCGTGAGTTACAAAGCCCAGAATTTAGTTAAAAAAAACATGATGATGATAAAAAAACTCAGTTTTATTCAAGTCAAAAAACAGAACCCCTAAAGCAAAATAAGACTTTTTATCGATTCAGAGTGAATTTTCTCGATGATTTCTAATGAATATGGGAGTCTTGAGTTACCAATGCCCAGATTTTGGTCATAGAAAAATGATCTTGCCAAAAAAAAAAAGCTCAATTTTATTCAACTCAAAAATCGTAAACCTAAAAAAAAATAAGCATCTAGACCGATTCAGAGTGAATTTTGTCGATGATTTATAATGAATCTGTGGGTCGTGAGATACAAAGACAAGAATTTAGTCCAAAAAACATGAAGTTGCAGAAAAAAACTCAGTTTCACTCTAGTCAAAAATTGGAAGCCCTCTAGCAAAATAGGCATTTTGACCGATTAACAGTGAATTTTTTCTCGATGAATTTTGATGAATCTGGGAGTCGAGACATTCCACGGACCAGAATTTGGTCATAAAAACAAGATCTTGAGGAAAAAACTCAGTTTTATACAAGTCAAAAATCGGAACCCCCCAAGCAAAATTGGTTTTTGACCAATTCAAAGTGAATTTTTTCGATGAATTCTGATGAATCTGAGGGTCGTGACATTCCACAGACCTGAATTTGGTCATAGAAACATGATCTTGAGGAAAAAACTCAGTTTTATACAAGTTAAAGATCAGAACCCCTCAAGCAAAATTGGTTTTTGACAGATTCAAATTTAATTTTCTCGATGATTTCTGATGAATCTGGGGGTCGTGAAATACAAAAGCCCAGAATTCGATCCAAAAAACAAGATCTTGAAGAAAAAAATTAGTTTTATTCAAGTCGAAAATCAGAACTCCTAAAGTAAAATAAGACTTTTGACCGATTCAGAGCGAATTTTCTCGATTATTTTTTATTAATCTGGGGGTCTTGAATTACCAAACCCAGATTTTGGTTATAGATTCATGATCTTGAGGAAAAAGCTCAATTTTATTCAAGTAAAAAATCAAAACCCCCCAAGTAAAATAGGTCTTTTAACCGATTTAGAGTGAATCTTCTTGATGACTTTTTATGAATCTAGGGGTCGTGAGTTACCAATGCGCAGATTTTGGTCATAGAAACATGATCTTGAGGAAAAAAAACTCAGTTTCATTCATGTCGAAAGTCAAAACCCCTAAACCAAAATAGGCAATTTGACCGATTCGAAGTGACTTTTCTCGATGATTTCTGATGAATCTGGGGGTCATGACATACCAAAGTTAAGATTTTGGTCATAGAAATATGATCTTGAGAACAAGACTTAGTTTTATTTAAGTCGAATGTCAGAACCCCCCAAGTAAAATGGGCCTTTTGACCGATTCAGAATGAACTTTCTCGATGATTTCTTATGAATCTTTGGGTCGTGAGTTACAAAACCCAGAATTTACTCCGAAAAACATGATGTTGAAGAACAAAACTTAGTTTCATTCAGGTCAAAATTCGGAACCCCCCAAGCAAAATAGGCCTTTTGACTGATTTAGAGTGATTTTTTCGATGATTTCAGATAAATCTGGGGGTCGTGAGTTACCAAAGCCCAGAATTTAGTCCAAAAATGACGTTGAGGAAAAAAATACTCAGTTTTACTTAAGTCGAAAATCGAAACCCTCAAACAAAACAAGCCATTTGACCGATTCAGATTGAATTTTCTCGATGATATCTGATGAAATGGTGGTCGTTAGTTATGAAAGCTTAGAATTAATTCCTATGCACATGATCTTGAAGAAAAAACTCAGTTTTATTCAAGTCAAAATCGGAACCCCTCAAGCAAAATTGGCTTTTTAACCGATTGAGAGTGAACTTTCTCGATGATATCAGATGAATCTGGGGGATCATGAGTTACCAAAGCCCAGATTTGGTCAAAGAAATATGATCTTTGGAAAAAAACTCAGTTTATTCATGTTGAAAATTTGAACCCCCCGCAAGGAAAATAGGCTTTTCACCGTTTTAGAGTCAATCTTCTGGATGATTCTGATGCATCTAGGGGGTCATAAGTTAACAAAGCCCAGATTTGGTCCAAGAAATATGATCCGGAGGAAAAAACTCAATTTTATTAATGTTGAAAATTGGAACACCTCCCGCCCCCCCCCAAGCAAAATTGACCTTTTGACCGATTCAGTGTGAATGTTCTTGATGATTTCTGATGAATCGGGGGGGACATGAGTTACCAAAGCCCAAATTATAATCCAAGAAACATGATCTTGAAGAAAAAAACTCAATTTTATTAAGGTTGAATATCGGAACCCCTCAAGCAAAATAAGCCTTCCGACCGAGTTAGAGTGAATTTTCTGAATGATTTCTGATGAATCTGGGGGTCGTGAGTTACAAAGCCCAAAATTTAGTCCAAAAAATATAATATCGAAGAAACAAAGTTAGTTTCATTCAAGTCAAAAATCGGAACCCCTAAAGCAAAATAGGAGTTTTGACCGTTTCAGAGTGAATTTTCTCGATGATTACAGATGAATCTGGGTGTCGTGAGTTACCAAAAACCCAGATTTTGGTGATAGAAACATGATCTTGAGGAAAAAACTCAATTTTATTCTAGTCGAAAATCGGAACCCCTCAAGCAAATTAGACTTTTTGACCAATTCAGAGTGAATTTTCTCGATGATTTCTGATGAATCTGGGGGATGTGAATTACCAAAGCCCTGAATTTGGTCATGAAACATGATCTTGAGGAAATAACTCTATTTTATTCGAGTTGAAAATCGAAACCCCCAAGCAAAATAGGCTTTTGACCATTTTAGAGTGAATTTTCTCGATGATTTCTGATGTATCTAGGGGTCCTGATTTAACAAAGCCAAGATTTAGTCCTAGAAACACGACCTTGAGGAAAAAACTCAATTCTATTCAAGTCTAATATCAGAACCCCTCAAGCAAAATAGGTCTTTTGACCAAGTTAGAGTGAATTTTCTAGATGATTTCTGATGAATCTGGGGGACGTGAATTACCAAAGTCCAGATTTTATTAAAGTCAAAAATCAAAACCTACTTAGCAAATAGGCCTTTTGACCAATTCAGAGTGAACTTTCTCGATGATTTTTGATGACTCTGGGGATCGTAAGTTACCAAACCTCAGATTTTGGTCCAAAAACATGATCTTGAGGAAAAAACTCAGTTTTATTCAAGTTGAAAATCGGAACACCCGTGCAAAATAGGCTTTTGACCGTTTTAGAATGCCTTTTCTCGATGATTTCTGATGCCTCTGGTTTTATTGTAGATTTTGTCCTAGAAAAATGATCTTGACGAAAAAACTCAGTTTTATTCATGTCAAAG
>AYJT01051793.1:0-13477 GCA_001278415.1 Ocimum tenuiflorum | reverse complement strand
ATTATTGTAGAAAATTAATGTGAAGGTTTGGTGTGCGCCAGCCCATAGACGCTGCACTCTCATTATAACTGATCGCTTTTCCCATTCTAATCCATATCTGAAGCCGCAGAAACGATCTCATCTCGATCAAAAATGGCGAAAATCGCTCTCTTGCTCCTTGCTCTCTGTGCTGTGCCTCTCATTTCCGTCGCGCATTTTGCTAGGGATTCCTTTATGCTCCAGGGCTGTGTTTACTGTGACACCTGCCGCTGCGGCTACGAGACTAAAGCCTCTACATACCTTGCTGGTAATCTCTCTATCACTCTCACGCACAAACACGAAGACGATGATGTTTTTAGATGTAGAGTTTGATAGATCTGGGGGAGAACCGTACATTAGCAGTCAGATCTACTTTATATTCTCAAGATATGTATGCCTGGAGTATATTTATGCAGGAGATTTTGTCTTTTATGGTTAAAAGATTTTGTGCATTTGGTGGAATCGGAGTAGGAGTGATTAGGCTTAGATTCTTCATTAAAATATTGAATTGGATCGATTATTTTAGGAGTAAAGTAACTTGCTGAAGTAATCAAGTGTTCGACAAAATGCTTCACTGAACAGTGACTGGCAAGAAACAATTACTAGTCTTTTTATGGAACAAATTGTATTTTTAATCTTATTGGACACAGTCTCGTTTTTCTTTTTTATTTCTGTAGTTGCACTTTTAGTCAAATGCTTGCATTTTTTGTACCATCATCAACAATGTTTTGCACGTTTAGTTTATAAAAATTTATATTTGTGGGTCTCAATTATGTAAACTATTCCTGACAATATACGCCACATATAAAATAAAATAATATCGATAGTATGCAATTTTTTGGGATTGAAAGTGCAAAAATTCATTAATAATGAGAAAAAAAATTCAAAATGGGAGTTTGAGGGTAACTATTGGGTTTTGTGGCTGTTGGACGAAAATGCAATTCACTATCTCTGCTTAAAAACTGCCACTAATCCTTAAAATCATATTAGTTAAAAAAATAGGCATCAATCCTTAAAACATACTAGTTAGAATTCGCTGCAAACAAATTGTTCGACAAAATGCTTGACTCTCTAGAAATAAATACTAGCTTCTCTTTTCTTAAAAACAGCCACCAATTCCTTAACATAGTTAGAATCCTACCATCTCTCATAGTTAAAATATACATCACTAGTTCAATCTTCCGTGACAAAAGAAATCAATGCAATTGTTGCTGGCAGGTGCTGTTGTTCGAGTCGAGTGCAGAAAGAGGGAAAACAACGAACTGACATACACTAAGGAAGGCGTGACGGACTCCGCCGGAAAATACAAGATTCTGGTGGAGAGCGACCGGGCTGACGATTACTGCGATGTGGTGCTGGTGAAGAGCCCGGATCCCGAATGCAGCAGCCCCGATGCTGGACGCGATCGCGCTCGTGTGATTCTCACCCGCAACAACGGGATGAACTCCAACACCCGCTTTGCCAACGCCTTGGGATTTGTGAAGAGGACGCCGTTGGCTAGCTGCACACAGATTCTCCGACAGTACGAGGAATCTGAGGAATGAGGAGAAGTCGATGTCTGAGGTTCTTTTAAGCATTATATATGATGATAGATATATGACATTGTTTGTGGATTTTGTGTGTTGGTATTTACTTGACTGGCATATGTAGTCACTGGATTTTGTGGCTCGTAGAACATGACGATGGATTTGTTTATTGATAAAGATTAATTATTATCTTCTTACAAAAGGCTAAATCAGTTTCCTCGTGATTAATATTGAGTGTTGTTAGTTGTCTTTAATAGTTTGGATTATTAACATGTGTACATATTAATGAAGATCAATCATGCTTATTAGAAGGAAAGATTTTGTCTTAATCAGTAACCTTTAATTAATACACTTATTAAAACTATGTGTAATGCCGCGAAGATACTATACTGTAAGCTTTTATTTGCAGCATTCTATCCTTGCCTCATCCTAAGAATTTGCTCATTAAGCTTGCGAGTATTATCAACTTTGATCTTGGGAACTTTGATATTATTTCAATTTTTGCTACTAAAAGGATTACTTATTTATATGTCCACCAATATTATATAATAACACAATTATTTAAAATAATCAAGTTCAAGGTTGATCGTCTTCAAACTGAGTGAAGGTGGAGCATGAGCTGCTAAAAAAGATACAGATCCAGTTCCTCCATGAAATCCAAATAAAAAGCATGTTTTTAAGAATGATAACATTTATCTATAGGAAATTCCTATAGGTTTGTTAGGAGCAACGCAGTCAACATTACGGTAACTCCCAGTATCGTTCCAAAGCATATAAGTGAAATTTGTGTAAAATGTTGATCAGAACGGATTAGAATCCTAGAGAGAGATCAGATTCACTGCCGATCAGAAATTGTGAGTTGGGTAATCGAATCTCGCACGGTTTCATAATTTATTTAGTATTGCTTTCCCAATGCAGGAATGAATAGTTGCGAGAGTCAAGCAATCAAGAAAGATTTCTACACTCGTACCGCCTCGCCGATCATCATCATCGTCATCACTGTACAAATTCTTATTCATTAATATTTGAGCAGTGCCTAGAGTAACATATGCCTTGAGCCCAGAAGAAACATCACCAACCAAATAAAGTAAATATTATTTGTCAGTATCAAACTAATACTTCTCAAATTCTGAACTGGAACAAATCTTAGTTCGATTTCTTGGTTGTAGTTCGGTTCCACAAACCCGATATGGATATTAATTACATCCTCCATGTTTCTTTTCCTTCTTTTTTACCAACAAAATATGATACCAAAATGGGCTCATTCTATGTTGTATCAACACCATTTCGATAAACACACATGTGATATTTTTCTTGCCCTATTTCATTTGCGAAATGGCCTTTTGTGGAGGGCCTCATTTGCACTTGCATAATTTTGACTGACCCTGACATATATCAACCCATAACCATTTTGTGAATACATTAAACTTCAAAATAAAAATGATATTAGAGATTGAGTGTTTTTTAAAGAGTCAATTTTTGTGCATTATTATCTCAGAATACACATAAGGTGCTTTCATTTGTGATATTGATTAACTATCAATACAGAAGAATATAAAAGAATAAGAGGCACATAATTTAAACAGCATGCCACTATCTCATTTGTATGTTCTTGATCCACACAGGTTGACTTTATAACCCATTATACATCTTCCACTTAAACCTAACTAGTTTCTCTTTTGACTTTTGAGGATAATATTATTAATGAAGTCAACTACTTGACCTACATTGCTTGAGGTGTCATCTTATATTATTAATTGTTGTTAACAATTGCTATTAGGGAGACAACTTGCTGATCGGTCTAAAATTATTATATGAACCCCACTCAATTATCACCAAGATCAAAGGTAGGTATTCACAAAGTTTCTTTTTTTCTTTTTAATTTCCTTATGATAATTCACATAGATACATGAAATATGGTTCTCTTGGTATTGTGAAATGAATTTTGGTACGACGAATTTTCTAGGGATCAATGTACTAAATGAAAGTATCATAACAATGTACTACTAATTACTTAAGAGTTCGTAATTTTCAAAATTAGAACACCTTAATAATTATAAAAATTCTACCACTATATATTTATATTTTTCAAATTTTCACATTACAAAATCTCTCGGTATTCAAAACGATAATTGATAGTATTATAATTTATAAATGCCTTTTTCTAACAAAGACGATTGATATCTGAATCAGATCAAGATTCACACAAAAGTGGATCGATGAGACCTTTACTAATTAATTTGTATTATCTAAAAGACAAGTTGAGTGAGATTATAAAAATAAAAGGCAATATCATCATTGTGGAGAAATAGTTGTTAGTTTGGTGTATTATGGCGCACTTTTGAGTTCTTGATCACTAAATATTTTGTAGGCTGTTACCAACTAAATAGTTCAATGGGGGTGAGGGGATGATCAATTATTATCCTTTTCTTTCCATTATATTTGTAATTAACGATAAAAAAACTAATCTCTTTCAAAATCATCTGCAACATTTTCTTAATTTTTTTCTTTTAAAGAATTACATGGTCTGGATTGGTCCTAAGCGAATGTATTTCGTGTGCTTTTTTTTTTTTTAATAATTTGGAAGAGTGTATTGCAATTAAACGAGTTTTAAAATATTGTGACATGTTATATTTCATTTTATGAAAAACATCGAGGTAAATGTTGCGTTCATTTTTACTCAACCTAGCAATTAAGGACGTGTAAATCAAAATTCGGGCTCTCCTAGATTCATATGAAGACGAAGAATCAATGGATGAATTGAATTGTAAAATAAATGATTTTTTTAATCTTATGAAAAATCTACATAGAAAGAAGAAAGACGAGGTGAATAGGAGAATATGCCACTGTTAATTAGACTAGTTAACATTCATAACCTCTAAGTATGTGAAAGACCCGAGTTCGACACCCCACCCTCAAATCCCCCAACTAAAGAAAATGAATATGAGAATTTATGAGAATGAAAACCTAACTACTTCCCTAATATTTGGGTATAAGGATAAGCTTAATTCGAATAAGCCTTCATTTAATTGAATATTTGTTTTGATGGGTCTTTTTGAGTAAGTCTTCTCGAATTGCTTCAGGTCTCCTTCAAACTCATCTAGGACTTCAAGCTAGAGTTGCTTTAGCCTTCAAGTTCGAGTTGTGTCAAAGCTTTCGTGTTGTTCCTAAATGGGCTTCAACTTCCTTCTTAAAATACGGCTTCTTATCAGGTCTAGTATGAGACTCAAAATAAGAGCTAATTTTCTGGCCCCGACGGTAGCTAAAAATACCCTATCAATCCTATGTTTAGCATATCTAAATTTCATTAGAGACCAAATAAAACACAAATAATAGTTTTCTCTTGCTTTTCCTGGGCAAAGTTTGAATACATCCCAAAGTTTTACATATTTAATGTGTTTCGACTATTTTCATGATGATTAGGACATAAACCCAAATATTATTATTAGCATTACCCACTTCTTTGTCTGTGTGCATGAAAAATACCAAACGGCACGTGAGCTAATGTGGCATACTAAGATGAGTCACGTGCATACTTCACATGCTAAACAACACCACTACCCAACAAATTGTATTTCTTGTTTGACAATAAATACATAATTCACAGAACTCAAATTTATATGCACATGGATATCACTATTTTCTATAATTTCATACCTGCCCAGAATAGTTTATCATAAGTTCACAGTACGAAAACAATAAATTTCAGATCATTTACTTATAAATATCCGACACATAATATTAAGTTTTGAGTACTTTTTTATGCAAGCCATTTGATGATTTGTCCCAAATGAACTCACACGCATCTATTCTCATGCAAATTATAACCCGACTTGAATATTATCTTTATTGAAAGAAGATACAATTTATATCAACAAGGAGAAATGTTAATTCTCTTATTCAATAATGGATTTCCCGATGAAAAAAGGTACTTAATGTACACATGTGATAATCACAAAATTTAAGGTCCTATTAATTTGTTATTATTGTAGAATTAATTGAAAACCTACATCTAAAACATAAACCTTAAGTTTATTTGTAAATGCCACAAAATTGCTAATATTTATATAAACAGAATTAAACAATCTCCTTTATTATTTCACCACACTCCCAACTTTCTCCCATTACTTTCTTAAAAATTTTATTAGATCAAAACGGTAGACAGATTGACCCATCACTTCAGATATTATTCAATAATTCCTGAAAACATAGTGCCTATATTAAACCATATATATATATATATATAAAGGGAATCCCATAGAAGTTCATGTTTTCCTTCCAAAACGAACCTTCAAGTGTAAACTATCTACTTATGGCAATAACTAAATTTATTTGGAAAATACATTATAATCAATTAATCATTTAATCTTTTGTAAAATAAAAAATTGATTATTTGTCATTAAATAAAAAATCAAAATTCAACAATATAAATACTAGTATCATTTCATCTAAATCTTCATTCCTCTTAAATTTCAATAGTGGCTTTGTGTTTTTTTGCTAAGCCAACAAAATCGGCAATAATTTTGTGGTGTTTGTCGAAACAAATATTCTTTGATAAATTTTTGTCATTTGATAATGTGAGAAATTATTGTATTTTGAGTAATGTCAAACACCATTAATACAGGACTAAGCTTACATTGTAAACCATGTATATGAAAAAATTGTAATAGTTTAGGTTCAAAAAGAGCTGAAACTAAAGATCAAGACCGCAGCTGAGTCTATCCAATTGTGATCATTTCAAGACCACAACTGATCAAGTCAGGTGTGAGGAACACAGCTGACAATTCAAGCTGAACTGACAGCTGAGAGAGACAAGTTGACTTCCAAAGTTTACAACAAAAGTACAACTGACTTTCAGTTCAAAAAAAATTCTTACGAACAACTGAGAGACAACCGAGTTGTCCTTCGAACAACTGAGAGACAAAAGAGGAATTTCAGAATTAATCAGACCTACAACAAAGCTGACTTTCCAGATATTACCTTAAAAGTTATTCAGTCCATCAGTCATTATCCAGTGGATAATAACCGTAGCTGAAGATCCAATAGATAAAGAACTGCTAAAGCATGCAAAAAGGACATCAACAGTCATATCATCTGACGCTTGAAAGTGACTATTGTTTCATTGCTTCCAATGGATACTATTCAAATCATGGATGAAAATAGTGGAGTCATATGTCTGTGAAAGAGTTAGTGATCCGAACATCAACGAAAACCTTACTGCAATCTAAAGCTCTCTCTCTCTCTCTCTCTAAAGCTTTCAAGCTTTCAGAGTATTCTATACCTGAGACCACCAAAGAACCAACATTTGTTCATAGCTTAAGATATTCGAGACTTCCCAGATTCATGTCTGAGACCAACTAACCATTCAAAGTTTGTGAAGAGAACTCAAGCCTACAATGTGCCTGTGACCGAAAATGAAGAAAGTTCTCCGTTAGAAGATAAGTGGTTGTAAACCGTGTTCAAACACCGTGTATAACTATCTATAGTGGATTTCCTTTCGTGGAGAAGGAAGAGAGGAAGTAAGATATTTACATCTGAACCTCTATATATCCTGTGTTATTTTACTTGCTTTGAGTACTTATTTTGCTTATTCTATAATTGATTTAAAACTCAAGTACCATCAGTAGTTGGAGCATTACTGCAAGTGACTTTAATATAACTCATTAACAACATTTTAAAGAGCCAACTGACTTGCTTACGAGTCAGCTGAGGTATATTTAAGGGCCTACTAAATCCGCAATTATTTCTTAATGCTTTCGCAATTTATTATAAGAGCAGTTGATCCATAAGATTAATTATTTTGAATCACTCGGACCAGATCCATTTTCTTTCTACGACAAGATTGCCCAAGTTTTCGGTGGAAAACTATACCAACTGGAAGAGACATGTCAAAGAAAATCTCCTAAGCCATCATGAGGATATGTGGTAAGTTATTGCTAAAGGTCCGATCAGAATAGAAAAGATCAACACCAAGCGCCAGAACAGTGATCAACCAGAGTATATAGAAAAGCTGCATGTTGAGTGGACAACAGAAGACAAACACAGACATCAACTGGAATATCTAGCTCAAGACATCATCTTCTTAACTCTTGACGAAGATAGGATGAAAGATATTGCAAACTGTGACTCAACTAAGCAGATATAAGATATTCTGGAGGAGCTATGCAAGGAATCAAACCAAATCAACATAAATAAACTCTAGGTATGTGTTGAAAAATATTAATCTTTTGCCTTGCTAACTAGTGAATCTATCCAGGAGATGGAGGCCGGTTCAACTCCATTATAAGTGAGCTGACAACTCTAAGTTAAATGCAACGATCTCGGTGAGGATGCCAAGAGAGGACTGGTTTGTAAAGGTCACTGCTCTCAAGGAACGTGACTTGTCAAATTGCCTACCAAGGATCTATTTGCATCTCTTTAAGCACATGAGTTCGACCTAGCTCGTCTCAATGAGCATGATTCAAAGAAGACTACCCAGCAACATCCAAGCTAGAGGATGCGACTCTATTTGTAAAGAAACACTTCTCACCTCGCAAGCCGCAACGACAACAGTTTACAGCACAAACTGCTGCACCAGAATTGGAGAAATCTAGGAGCAGAGCCCACGCAGCTTTTCAAGAATAATAGAAGTTGGAGAAGCCACAGTTCTCAAGAAGACAACAACGGACATGGTTCAGGTGCAACTCCCCTAAACATCTCAAGTTTGATTGTCGAAGATAGGAGATGAGGAGCGACCCATGTTGAAGAAAAGCTTTCGAAGAAGGGTGTCCAAGGTATATGCTGAAGCGATGCTGACCTAGAGTTGTCAAATGGGCTAGGCCGACCCAGCCTAGCATGGTTGAAGCCCGATCTAGGCCTCCATGAATGAGATGGGTTTGGTGGGTCGGGCTTACCTATGCTAAGTGGGCTCGAATTGGGCTTATTTTCAAACCCATGCCCACTGAAGCCCTAGGATCGGCCCAATTCAGGCCCACTTCCAGGCCGATGTTTGGCACCTTAGATTACTCACATTTTAATTACTTTTCTTAAATTTTTAACTAACATTAAAATTCTTTTTACTAATTTAGCAACATAAAAACTTGATTTGAGGTGTAGAAATTAAATTATGCAAATTTCAAAACAATTTTTCGAAAAAAATTGGATGTATTCTTTAAAAAAAGTGCGAAAATAAAAAATAAAAATAATATCTTCTGGCCCACTTTAGGCCCATATTCGAACCACCTCAAGCTCGGCCCAGGCCAGGTTCAGGCCCGGTCAGTCCCAGCCCAGGCCCACTTCATTAGTAGTCCTGGGCCATGTCGGGCCCAAATTTTTTGCAAATGGCCTGGCTAGGCCCAGCCCACCTCGCTAGTGGTCCCGAGCCATGCCGGGCCTCTTTGTTGGTGGACCTACCCAGGCTCGGCCAGGCCCAGTTGACAAGTATATGCTGACCAGAATTGAGATGTCAGACATCCCATACGACAATGACAACTTAGATTCTGAGTTCGCTGCCAGCTTAGATGATGATGAACCATAGTTGTGTGTGTGCTTGAACATGAAAATAAAAATGAGGACTCAGAGTCATGTCATTCGGATTCTGATGACCTATCTTTAGAATCTCTATAAAAGTATTTTGATTACATGTGCCTACTAGAAAGTCAAATCACTCATGAAAATGCTTCCTTAAAGGAGCAAATTTTAGATCTAACTGTCAAGCTGAACAATGCTCAGTCGTTGATGCCAGTTAATGAAAAACTTAGAAAAGAAAACTCAACTTTAAAATCTGATTTCAAAAACCTCACAGCTGAGCAGCTGAGCTGGAAACCCTAAGAACGAAAACCTCGAGCAAGAAAAAACTCTTCTTTTACGAAAAGCTCAAGAGATTTAGAGCACTTGATCACTCTTCAAAAGTCTAGTTCTCAAAAAGGTGGATTAGGGCATGATCCATCAACCTTGAATCAAAAAATGATTTATGTATAAGAAAAGATAAAGAGAAGATAGTGTTTCGACTAGCTGAAACATTAATTGGTCAGTCATCTAGGCTAGCAATAGCTTGCAAAGCATCCCAGCTAAAAGGGGTCCAGCTGACCGAAAGGCCAACCGCCATCCAGCTGAAAGGGGTCCAGTGAAACAACCTGCCTAGGTGGTCAAAGACATAAAGATTAAACTAGTATGGATCCCTAAAGGATTCATAACTCTGCTGACCCCTTAGGACCCGAAGTAAGACAGGTATCTAAATATTCTTCTCTATGACTGCAGGTCGTGGACATAAGCAGCTAGCCGTGGAACAACTCAAATATTTGAATTCTAGTTAGTGGTTGTTCAAGGCACATGACTTGACATCAAGGAACTCATGTCAGATCTCATACAAGTCAATGGGCCATCATTAATTTACAAAGACAACTCCAAGGGCAAGCTCGTTACAATTGGAACTGTAACAATTTATGGAGTAACCCTGCACGGTGTTTCACTTGTGGAAAATCTCAAGCATAATATTGTGAGCATCAGTTAACTTGGAGAGCTAGATACAACACGATATTCACGAAAATGAGTGCCTGATCAAGAACAAGATCTCCAAGGAAGTAGTACTCAAAGGAATCAGAAAATGAGGACTATACATAATGGACTGGGAGAGTGGTAGCTGCAACTCCTGCCTTATCTCCCGGAGTTCTATAGAAGTCAGCTGGCTTTGGGCACAAAAGGTAAATCATTTGAACTTCAATACCATCAACTACCTGGTGAAGCACAACCTAGTTGAAGAACTACCAGCTGAAGTATTAAAGAACGAAGGAGTGTGCGGAGTTTGCTAGCTGGGTAAGCAGACTAAGGCTTCATTCAAAGAATAAACTGTGGAACCCAACACCTTAAGAGTTTTAGAGCTTCTTCACATGGATCTATTGGGGCCAGTTACTCCTTAATTAGTTGGAGGAAAGAGATATATCTTTGTGGTTATAGATGATTTCTCAAGGTTCAAATGCGTGGAGTTTTCGAGAAACAAAGCTGAAGTTAATATCGCACTGCCAAAGCTGATCCTGAAGGTTCAGAAAGAAAAGAGCTGCAAGCTTACAGGGATAAGATCAGACAATGGAACATAATCCTTGCAATGGGCCAGTTATGAACTTCTGTGGGGTACAAGGAATCTGTCATGAGCACTCAGCTCCGAAGACACCATAGCAGAATGGTATTGTAAAAAGAAGAATCGGACCCTAAAGAAAGCTGCACACACAATGCTATCGGAGGCAAATATTTTTCAAAGCTACTAGGCTAAAGAAATTAGTACAACTTGCTACACTTAGAACTGCAACTCCCTTAACCTAAGGCTGAATAAAACACCCTATGAGATGTACAAGGATCGTAAGCCTTCTTTAACTCATCTCAAAGCTTTTGGATGCCCATGTTATATCCATAACAATGGGAAGTCAAAGTTAAACACTTTTTCTCCTAAAGTTGATGAGGGTGTATTCTTGGGTTATGGATACCCCTCTCACAAGGCGTTTCGAGTGTTTAACAAGATAAATTTTCTTGTGGAAATAAGTTGTAATGTTATTTTTAATGAGTCTACTTTAGTGCGCAGGAACACTGCAGAACTGAGTCTGAGCTGTCTAGAAGCCAATGATGCTGAAGTTCAGTTAGGCGACTCTCGTAGTGTGCAACTAATTGAACCAACTAGGCATACTTCTGGAACCCCAGTTCAGGACTCTGTTTTCTCAGCCGATGTCCAAACGGCTGAGAGGGTCTGTGATGCAGAAGTTCTCACTGAGACCTTAAAAGAGACCTCAATCCACAACACAACTGAAAGTGTAACTAAAGAATGGTGCCCAGCTGAGGGAAGCACCTCAGCAGGTCAACCAATTCCAGCTGAAGACCTATCTAGAACCACAACCCCAAGAAAGAACGTTGTGATGGAGGAAACCACTGGAACCCCAGTTCTTTGAGGAAGAACTGTGATGGAGGGAACCACCGAAACCCTAGTTGTTGAAGGAAGAACTATGACGAAGGACTTGCAACTAGGGGTGGCAATTCGTGCGTGTTGGGTCGTTATCATGTCAATCCGTTAGTGACCAACTCGTTAAGACCCAACACGAACACGACCTATTAACGATATGGTCGACACGAACACAACACGATTTGTTAAACCCTAAACACGAACACAACATAAATCCGACACGAACATGATATGATCTGTTAAGAACCCAATCCGATAAACACGATAACAAAAAATTCACACGAACACGACACAAAAATGATTTGTTAAGAGTCTGATCCGATAAGAATATGATAAATAAAATAAAATATAAATATTTTTATTAAATTCTTAATGGGTAACATGGACACAACACGAACACAATTTGTTTAACGGATAACACGAAAATGACACGAACCTAACACGAACACGACACAAAATTTCCATGTCCTTAACAGATTGACACGATGATGACACATACTTTAAGACTCAACACTAACTCATTAATATCGTGTTGATTCGTGTGGGGTTATCGTGTCATGTAAAAAATTGCCAGCCCTACTTGCAACCGAATATCATTTCAACTGATATTCGAAGTCATCCAACCCCATCTATGGCTAATATTTCAGCCATGCAAGAAGAACTAGCTGAGTTCATTCGCAACAATGTCTGGTACATAGTAGATCGTCCTACGCATCAGAAAGTGATAGGTACTAAGTGGGTATTTAAGAATAAGATAGATGAAAATGGCATTGTTACCTGCAACAAAGCAAGATTGGTGGATAAGGGTTATGCACATTGCGAGGGTATTGACTTCGATTAAACATTTGCCCCAGTCGCAGGACTTGAAGCCATCAGATTGTTTCTTGCCTATGCAGCTCATCACAATTTCACTGTCTATCAAATGGACGTGAAAAATGCATTCCTGAATGGCGAGCTGACTGAAGAAGTATAAATGGAACAGCCGTGAAGAAGTATATATGGAACAACCGCTAGTTTCGAGCAAGGAGATAAAGTCTTTCATATCATAAAAGGCCTCTATGGCTTGAAGCAAGCTCCCAGAGCTTGGTATGAAACCTTGTCTCAATTATTGCTGAAAAAAGGGTTTCAGAAAAGGAAGCAGACCAGCCAGAGAAGAAATATCTATCTTTACCTACCTTGATGAAGCAGACTAGCCACAGAAGAAACACTGGCTGAGATGGAGTGATATAGGCAAGAAAGTCGTGATACAGTTCAAGATGCAGACACCTAAAGGCTCCCTCAAAGACATCTATGCCCAACTGCTGGATGTTGTAAATAAGATGATAGTTTACGATTTAGGAACAAAGTCAGAGCTGTCCTCAAGGAAGTACAAACCAATGATGGTGATCGATGATGGAGTTGGAGCAAATAGGGTTGAGTTTATCTTCAGTAAGCTACTGGAAAATGTGCACAGAAACGAAGGGATCAAGGATAACCACATGTTCTCGAAGAATGTCCACTTTGGACTCACAATAAGTTACCTAATGGAGAAGCTGCTGCCAACTATTGGCACAGGAGAGGAGCTGGGAGATATGACTTCATATCCCCCTCAGCTGCCAAGAAACCTACAAGAAATGTCAAGGCACTCCTACAAAATAAATCCAATTGTAAGAACAACTTCTGATAAAGGATATAGTCCTCCTCCCAGCCATGATGCAGAGGGAATACTGTTGATGACTGTGGAAGAATCCATAACCAGTAGGATAAGAGCTGAGGAAGTTGCAGCCGCACAGAAGAGAACTAAGGCTGAAATGTTTGAGGAGATTGAGGATGATGTCAGTTCTGGAATTGTAGTTCATTACGTAGTCCTCTTCCAAGAATCTCGCATTGGTGCTAACAACGACCTTCTGATCCTTAGGACCATAGAAATAACCACATTTTGTTTCCTTTGGATATCCTACAAACAACATTACTTTTGTACTTGACTCCAACTTATCAGCTTCCTTGTTCAGCACATGTATTGGACAAC
>AYJT01051738.1:0-13633 GCA_001278415.1 Ocimum tenuiflorum | reverse complement strand
ATTAACCCTTCCAACTTAGTTTAATTAACCAATATGGGAAAATTAAACACATTAAATTTGTTCCTACACATTTCCCATCACCATCATTTACTACACCAAGTGACCAACTTCGAACAATTATTTCACTCACCAGAATTCGGTTTTGAGAAAATAAATATACCATGTTCATCTACTCAGAACGTAGATCGTCACTATGCTATTTAATTTCTTAGAAATTAAATATATATTTTCTATACAACCTCTCGGGGTCCCGAATTCCAACACAGCTTCTATCATGCAAGATGGAACACGGGTAATACATAAAAAAGCTTCCGGCTTCGCTGCTTCATGAGCGGATCGATTGTTCTCTCGTGGAGTGTATGAAAATATTTTGCAATTAATCACTCCTGCTACCTCCAAAATATCTTGGTAGACAATATCTAGATACCCATGTCTCTCTTGCTTGTCATTTAGCATCTGTATGAGGTTCTTGCTGTCACTTTGCGCTTCGATAGTACTCATATTTTATTGCTTTGGCATAAGCATTCCATAGCGCATTGCTAGTGCTTCCATAAGCGTGTTGGATCCTTCCGCTTCATCTTACCTGCTAATCGGACTTCTCCTTCGCAGTTCCTAATGCTGAAACCTAGGTCAACCTGGTTATATCTTTGCATGGTCGCGTCCGTATTATTCTTGAGTGTACCTGGCTTTGGCCTTTTCAACCTTTTTTTTAATATTTTTCTTTTGTTGCCTTGATACAATGTCGCTCTTTGCTCTTAACGAATTCCATCCATTTCCTCTGTGCACGTTGAATAACCTCCCTTTCGTTGTAGACTTTTTCCTCCAAGTGGACCGCGTTTCTTGCCAGCCAAATTTCATATGCTGTAAAACCAAGAAGCTTAACAAACTCAAGCGTAGAATCGTTGATTTGCCACAGCAGCCCCTTGAAAGTTTCATGTAGTTCCTTGTTTGTCTAAGTCTTAAGGTCGATCTGTACCACGTGGCGCTAGTTCGATTACATCGTATTAGCAGGTGAGTGGTGGATTCTGCTTTCCCTCCACAAAGTTCACAAGTTGTGTCAATGTCACGCCCTCTCCTTCGTATGTTTTCCTTTGTCGCTAATGCGTTTGTGCATGCCCTCAGTAGGAACATTTTTACCCTCTGAGTGATGCTAATATTCCAGATGTTCCTCTACTCCTTTTACCTCCTCACTCGTGCTCGCTCTTTGTTGTTGCAACTGCGAGAATTTAGCAACTGCTGCTTGGTAAGCCGATCGAACCGTAAACACTCCAATTTTTGTAAAACATCAAATCCTTTTGTCCTCCTTTTTCCTAAAACCCAGGGGGGTGTTCAAGATTTTGTCTACTTCTTGTGCCATAAAGGCTCTCTTAATAGCTTGAGAATTCCATCCCGTTCCATCGCCATTTGATGGCTACACACTTTAGCATTTTCAAGCTTCGAACATGCTTGACGGCTTTGTTTGGTTCTCAATTCCGATCCACCGGCCCTTTTTTATATTGATACTTTCGCCATTCCCGACACACCATGCATCTTCTTCTTTTACAAGTTCCATGTCCTTGTGAAGACTTCTCGATAGAGAGCTGGGCTTGTACCCGATATTTGCTTGTAAAAGGGTTTCACTCGGAAAATACTTCGCCTTCAACACCTGGAAGGCAATAGATTGTTGATTATTCAGCAGCATCGAAACCTGTTCAGCAAGCAAGGCAAGGTTGAAAAAGTGTATTTCTTTGAGTCCCAAGCCTCCTTTGCTGTTTCCTTGTGGTGAGGGTTTTCCAACTGGCCCACTGCATTTTCTTCTTCTCTCAGAAAAATGTTGTTGTAGCCTTTTCAGTAGTTTGGCATGTGGTTATCGGCAGCAGAAGGCAACTTATGAAGTATGACGGGATTGCTTGAATTATAGACTTGATGAGGACTTCATTACCAGCTTGTGACAAAAAGAGTATCCTTCCAATCCTTCATCTTCTTAATCACCACAATTCGAAAAACTCTTTTCTTCGATTTGCCCATAGCTGTAGGAATGTGTGTCGACCACATTTACTCCCAGTACATTCCTTAACTCATTTGTACTCTCATCCCCTACATTTGCACTGACCGTGATCTCAGTTTTTAAAAGGTTGACCTGTTGCTGCTTCGTATTGGTCTATCCCTTTTATTTCTGTTGCCTCCCTACTGTTTGCCCTTGCAAAAAGAATAGTACCGTCCGCAAAGAAAAGGTGTGATATGGTCGGTGCGTTCCTTGCCAATTTTGCACCATGTAGCCTATCTTCCTCCTCTCAAGAAGTTTTGAGAATAATTATGCACAGAAAAGGAAAAAGAAAAGGTGACAAGGGGTCTCCTTATCGGAGACCACTTTTTGGGATGAATGGAGTTGTTTGATTTCCATTAATCAACAAAACATAAGATATCGTGCGAACAAGCTTCATAATTGCATTAATAAATCTCATGCAGAACCCAAGCTTAATCATTGCTTTCTCAATAAACTCTCACTCAACCCTATCATAGGCTTTACTCATGTCAAGTTTTAGAGCTATTAAGCCTTTTTACCCTTCTTTCTACATTTCATAGTGTGAAAAATCTCAAAGGCCGTCATGGCATTTTCAGTGATTAATCTACCGTGGATGAAGGTGAGATTATGTTGGGAAGGAAAGACTTCAGTCTATTGACTAGGGTTTTGGAGATGATGCGGGCTATGAAATCTCAAAGGTCACCTGAAAAGGTGAGATTATGTTGGGAAGGAAAGACTTCAGTCTATTGACTAAGGTTTTGGAGATGATGCTGGCTATGACATTTGAGAGGCTAACGCGACATAATTGTGTCAGGTTCTTTGGCTTCTTTATCTTAGGGATCAATACTTTTGAAAGAAGAGAGGGCATACAGTCAGGGCCCGACGATTTAGCTGGATTCATCGAGTTGATTGTTTTCACCACTTACTCCTCCATGTATGATTTTGCGAGAGCTTCATTCATGTGAGGAGTGACCTTTCTGTCCAGGGCGTTGATGACTTCCTCGACCCCACTGCATTTGCTTCTGTCAAATATCCCTTCAAAGTACTTCAAAAACACATTGTTAATCTCCTCCTGCTTCTTAACCATTTGTCCAACTTCATTTTCAATTTCGTTTATAATGTTTCTCTTTTGCCTATGAGATGCCTTCATATGGAAGAACCAGGAATTCTTATCTCCGTCTTTGAGCCAAATGGCGCGGCTGCGCTGGTACCACATAGTATCTTCATGACGTAGAACAACTTTGAGCTCATCCTCAATTTTACTCATCTCTCTTCTGTTCTCTTCTGATATGTGCTCATACATCTGAAGCTTTTTAAGTTGATGGTAAAATTCTTCTTTTTTTTTTTAGAGTCTAACTGAGCCAAAGTTTTTCTTTGCCCAAGACTGGAGCTTCTCTCCACAGCTCTGCAACTTCTCCCCTATGCTGTTTTGAGCTCTAGTGTCGTTCCAGATTGCTTTTAAGTCCTTCTCAAAGTGGGGGTGGTCAATCCACATGTGCTCAAGGCTAAAGAGTCTATTTCACTTTGTCCTCATGTCCTCTAAACTTTTTCCATCGGTGCACACTATGATCGGTGAATGGTCTGATTTAAATCTGGGAAGATGTCTCACTCTGTAGTGTGGGTCTGCTCTGTCTAAACGTTCAAAGATGTCAGCTCCCGTATCTCTCCTGTTATACCATGTGAATGTCGGTCCCTCATAGCCAAGGTCACTGATTTTGCAGTTTCAGAGGGTCTCTCTAAATCTGTCCATTTTTCTCTCATCTTTAGTTCTACCTCCTTTCTTCTCCCAAGTCCAAAGAACCTCATTAAAGTCTCCGATGAACAAGCACGCTGCCAAGCTGTCGTAGTGAAGCCTTTCCGTCAATTCCCAGGTTTTTTCTTTGTTGAACTCTTCTGGCCATCCATATATTGTATTAAGAGTTCATTTTCTGCTAATCTCATCGTTTACCGTACTCGCAATATGGTTTTGTGAGAATGACTTGATCTGTAGGTGTTCTTTATTTTTCCGAAGTATGCCCAACCCTCCTTTTCTCGCTCCCCCTTCATTTTCACAATCCACAACAAAGCATCCTTCATAATTCCAGTTTTGAGCATTTCTACGCACCTGTTCTAATCTAGTTTTCATTAGAAATACAACTTCTGGCTTGTCGTTGCTTAGGTTCCCAAGCCCACGACAGTTCCAACTTAAGGTCCTCATTGTTGCACAACCTCCGCCGCTGGTCCAGTTATTTCAGATGTGGTGTTCCTCGCCTTTTGTCTGTCCCCCTCCCATTGGTTCATTATCTCCTTATTTCTTGCTCCTATCATTCTCTTCCAAACTTTCCTTCCCTTGTGTTTTTGTTCACGCTGTCCCTCATGCCCGTTCTTTGTTTCTTTCTTGCACTCAATCGCCTCATCGGTTAGCTCCTCCACCTTTTGGTCGCTTTGTTGATCATATCAATGAGGGTCTCACGAACCTAATTAAATATAAGTAAAAATGTAAAATATTCCTATTGTTTATGCTCACTGATTATTACATTCTCTTCTACTTTAACGTAAACATGACTCAAACATCAAAGTTCATTTGATGGTAAATCTCTAACTGTCCAAATGGGAATTAGGAAAATCCATTCATTTTCTCTCACATACCCAGCCAAAAGGTTGAAGTGTTGGAGAGAGAAATTCTACTTATATTTGAAGTTTGTTTTTTTGTTTTTTTAAAAAAAGGAACTCTAAAAAGTCAAGAGAAATTGTTTGTTTACATTTTTTTCGTTGATGAGAGATAAAAAAAATAGAAATGTATTTTAAATTTATTTCAAAGGGAATCACTTTTTCGGAAAATGCAAATTGTACTTTTCCAAAAAAAAAAATGTAAACAAACGGAACCAAACTCGAATTAATGATACAAAAGCGCACCCATGAAAATTTTCATTTACAATAATTCGGCGCCAATCATGGATTCGAAATTTTATTTTCATGAAAATTCAACCAATAAATTCCATATCAAGAATGATTAATAGATGTGACAGACAAAAAAACCTCGATTGATTCAAAATTGGAGCCAAGTGCGACAGACTCCATACGACCATTAACTCAATAGATGGAGGTTGCCCAAGCCGGAAAAAATGGCTACACTCAAATATGAGAATATGTCCCTGAGCAAACTATGTCTAGCTTGAATGACATATCAAAATATAAAGATTAAAATAATTAAATGTAAATCAAATGATATTTTTATAACGTATAATTTTTTAATGTCACGAGCAGTACGCCAAATAAACACTTAGTTACTAATAAGAAGTGAAAATTGCAAATTATGATCTTCGGATGCAATATTTTAAGTTATAATATTTAAAAATTATTCTTTTCCAATATAATACACCAAATAATCAATAAGAAACTTACAGCAGAGACAAGATGTTCCAATAGCTAATATCATAAGCTGATAAACCGAACTAAAGTAATTGCTACATTTTAACTATATAATCTTCTTTACAAAGATACAAAATAAAATAAAAAATAAAGGCTAAAAAAATAAATTAATTTTATTTTAAATCCCTGTGAGCCTGTGCATGGGGCGTGGGCCAAGAGAGGCGCCATCCCGAGACCCGGGAATATCTTATCTTTTAGCCTCTATTCTTCTTTTTCGCACATAAATATTTTTTGTTTCAATTCTATATTCAACTCCTAACACCAATTTCTTCTTTCTATTCTCAATTTGTATTACAATTTAAGTATTTGATTTATTTTTTAACCAATAATGATAGGCAAAAACTTGTGTTAGACAGCCTAAATGATTTAGACGAATCCAAATAGTTCATTTCCACCAACCTAAACTCATATCTGTCCTGAACCCTAAATCCAAACTCATATTAGTCATGTATCCTAAACTCAAATCCGCCTAAATAATATAGGGGGTCTAACAAAAGTCCTCTTGTGAAAAACTATTACATATAAATTTTATAAGTTATAAATGTGGCTTTAGGATTTTGATAGTGTAGGTCATTAATTAAAAATTTCATGTTTGAATTCTTTGTAATTAGTTACCCTCTTGTTTAGTAGTAAAAAAGCTTAACCAGTGGACAATTCCATATCCTACAAATTTTCAATAACTATTCAGCTTCAAAATTCTTAACAAATAAGCCTCCTACCTTACCTCCCTAGCTATGTTATAGTTCTATACAAATTTCTTCATTATTAATTGAATGTGTAATATTTGAAAAAAATTGATATCAATATAAAGAGTATACTACGGTAGGATGGAATTTTTGTATTATTTTTCAAGTCATCCCGATATATAAAATTGGTCTGTATTCGCTATTTTATATAATGATATTACAAATTGTATTGTATAGTACAATACTAATCAAAAAAACCAATCATGTTGTCGATATTAATTTTATCATAATTAATCTTTCTTTAGTTTAGTGTGAAATAAAACACGAATGGTAAACAAACAATGCTATTGGGAAACTCAATATATATATATATGGCTGATTAAGAATCCATGTAATAACACTTGGCAATTTGTCCCAACACAATTACATGATTCAGCACCAAATTTTTCACACATCCATATACTTATACAAATCCCCCACAACTCATCTATATAAAACACACAACCCTAATTAAGGGTAACAAAAACCAACTGTCTATTCCTTGTATACGCAGCTCCCATCATCGCTTCTCGCCGTCGGATCGAAGTTATTTGCAGCCGGATCAGTGCAGCCTTCCGGCACCGGGATATTAACTTGCTGAGCTGCCTTCCCTGCATCCAAACAACACACATCATCTCATTTTTTTCCTCGTCCGTATAGAACTAGTGAAAAGTTCATGCATTCACACGTATAGAACGGTTTTTTAAAAATTATTTTTAATTTTTTGAGTTGCGAATCTATACATTTGATCATATGAAATGAATAATTCTCATGTAATTAACATATTGTATTACGATTTTCTTATAGAACAATAACTCTGACAAACAAATAAGCAATAAATTTATATAAATTATATTATAAGTATAAATAATTATGTTTATTATCTTTTAGTTAAGTATTTCATAATAATAAATTTGGAAACACATTTTTAAAGAAAAATAAAACTATTTTAGTTTATAAGAGTAATAGATTATGCGATTGAGATCTCCTGTTACACATTATGTTGCACTATATCTGGATAATTTATATAGAGAGAAATCATGATAAAAAAAATTTATTAATTAGTGCACGTGTCAATCAATATCTGAGTAGTATGTAACACCATTGTGTAATAGGAAACTTAAATTATAGATGATGATATAGGTGTGAAGGTCTGGAAACTAACCGTAGAAGATGCCTCTCTCAATGGAGTCTTTGTTGGCCTCTCCAAGTGCAGCATCTTTCAAGTATTTGTCAGCCAGCTGCACCCTCTTCACATTCTCCTGTTCTTGCACCAGCATGAACCCGTATTCTAGAAGCTTCTCAATCGTCATCTTCGGTTGCTCGAAAGTCGGCGGCCCCTCCCTTGAGTTCACGAGCTTACTGCCGATGTTCTCCACCCCTACTGACGCCACCCACTTCCTCACTTCATCATCGTACACCCTCGCTCTCAGTGCTCCGAAAAAGTCTACGCATAAAGTAATTTTACGTATTTAAAATTATCTTTACGATAGAGAGATTGTATATACACAAATAATTCAAAAGAATAACATCAAAATAAATAAAATTTATATACAATGACAAAATTTTATAACAAATAATGTCAAAAAATAGATAAATTACATTACCATCTTGAAATACGTATACTTTTATTATAAATTAGTTAAGAATTACGTGCAACGCACACCCTGACTTAATTGTTTTAATATTATGAAGTTGTAAAGAATTTATTTTTTATACACTTTTAATCATTTATTTGTATAAAATTTACTATAACAATAGCATGAACTTTCTTTATCTAAATTAATAGATTAAAATTAAGAGATTAATTCCATCAAATTATTGGTCTACTTGTATGAGATTATTATAAATAAAATTATACTTAACGAAATATTTAATATTCTTTTAAAAAATATTATTTAGTAGAGCCATAAAAGTATCCAACAATAAATTATATTATAATTATAGATAAGGTAATTACAATTCTGGTAAATAATATTAAAATAAATAAATATAAATTATATTATAGATATAGATAAAATATTGTTGTCATCAGACTTAATATTTAACATGGGTAAAATAGGAAATAAATATTTTGAAAGACTAAGGTTTTGTTTTGAAGCTCGTATTAAAAACCTGAAGCATTTTAAAAAAGTTATGAGAATTTTTTTTTTTAGATTGAAAAAATAGAGATGAATTTTGAATTTTTTTTGTTTTGGAATCACTTTTTAAAAAAATGAAGTGAAGCCTTAGGCTCTTTTACGATAGATATAGATATAGATATAGATAATTGAGGAAGTTACCAATAGACTGGCCGGGGAAGGTGTCGACGAGCTTGACGACAGCTTCCTCAGGGACACCGTCAGTGCGGAAGATCCCCTTGCAAACTCCAATCCGGTCCTCCCGGGTGGGGGCCCAGTAGAACTTCTCCATACGGCCATCGCGGATGAGTGGAGCGTAGAGCGTGGAGAAGTCGTTTCCGGTGACAATGATGGGAACACGTGGGTTCTCCTGCTTGTTGTACATGCCGGGGAGCTGCACGTTGGTGGGGTTGTCGGCGATGTTCATCAAGGTGGCGTTCACCATCTGGTTATTCACCGTGTACTGGGTCGTGCCGCCCATGCGGCCGGCGCCAGCGTCCAGATCGTTGATGAAGAGGCAGCACATTTTGCCCTTCTTGATGATGTCAGCGGCCTCGCGGTACCTCTGCCTGATCAGCTTCGCCGGCTCTCCCGCGTTCCCGCTTTCCAGCTCTCCCGCGCTCATCATGATCGGGCTACATGTGTGATTTCAAGTTTGCTGTGATTTATTGCGGATTTTGACATAATTTTTTTACTAATTTTGCAATTATATAATAACTTTTTCAATTTCAGCAATTATAACATATTTTTGTAAAAAATTTGCAATTATGATACGAAATATTTTTGGTCAAAATCTTTTTTATTTTCATTAAAAATCCTAAATTAGCATGATTATTTTCTATATCCACTACTTCAAGCCCATGCAATTCCGAACAAGACAGTTGCAACTGGTGGGGAAAAAAAAGGGTGTTGCAAAATTTTCGAAAAATGTGTTTTAATTGACGAGATTGTAATGGCAGAACTAGTAAGAAGTTATGGTAAGATTACTCTATTTATTAATTTACTCACTTGATTCCCATTTTCTTGAATACGAGTTCACATTGGAATGATTTCCCTTGCCCTTTGCCTCCCCAAATGCCCAAAATAAGAGGCACCTGCGTACAATAATGTCATCGTTATCTTTACAAATAAAGAGTACAATATTACATAAAAATTTTACTTTGGTGTTCATTTTATAATTCAAGATTGTGACTCAAAATAGAAAATGTGTTTAACTACCTGCACCCTGAAGTAGACTCATCGTCATTACCTTGATGTTAGGCAATGTCATGAAGTTCTTGCTAATGTGAACAACAAGTTTGTCCATGAATGCCGGGGCAATGTAGAATCCATCCAAGTTGTTGTCCATGTATCTGTAACACAACAAACATCACCAAAATATTCATAATCGAATCCATACCAGAAAGGAGTACTGATCAATCAGGGCATAGTACTTACTGGCGGAGCCCTTGGCTAATGTACTCATAAGAGCTGAGGATGGCGTCGTGGGTCCCCATCCCAGAGGGTGCTTGGAAGAGCGTGTCGACCATTCCCTTGCCCCTCGTGATGTCCTGTTGATCATCGGAGACATCTTCTATTAGACCCTTCCACCTGTCTTCGTCGGTTTGCTTTTTTTCATCCACCTCTGCTACCACCCTCAAGTGTCCCGGTGAAACCTTGGGGGTGTGTGAGGAGCTCGTCTTCTTCAGGCTTGCCCCGAAGAAGGCGGAGCGCGGTACTCCACCACCTCCACTAGTTCCGTTTAGTTTGAGCTGCATTCATTTAGAAAGTCTTAGGCCAAGAGAGTTTTCCAACTTTTGAGTTTTTCTTTTTCTTAATAAAATGCAAAATTGAAATATATTGGCGCACAACATAACCCAACAATATCCATTTTATTGAAGTGGGAGAATGACAAAAGCAATATTTGGATTTAATGATGATGTGGACGAGTACTACTGGGTTAAAGCCAAATATATAGACAAACAATAAGATGAATCATCAAAAACGGAGACGTGTTTGTAGTACTCGATTAAATGCTTGGAGCCATAATAAAACAAATCTATCCACATTTCCAAGATTACTAATGTGGCCGATATATAAAATATAACATAGTGTAAGATATGAATATATGATATGATACGTAGTTACCGGTAGGCGGTTGACGGTGGAGACGGCGGCAGCCATGATCGTGCAAATGAGTTGTAGAGCTAGGTTCAGAATGTGTGCGTTTTCTGTGGGGGAAGGTTATTGGTTCAAGGAGTTAAATAGTGGAGAGAGAGTTGTTTGGACATTGTGAAGATTGGGATGTTCGAATGCCCATGTCCACACAATTCAGATTTCCCACTTGCCACGTGGTCATTCAAGCTTGGATTTTTATCATAATTCACAAGGGTTTATCCCACTCCACTTATTTCCTTATTTATTCATTTCTTGTTGCTTGACTATCATATTATTGTATGGGCATTCCGTTTTTTATCCAAAGTTTTGGCTTCCAGAATAAAGAGGTGATGACAAGGTAGGGATCATAATTTGTGTGTGTCGTGTCTTTATTGTATGAATTAATGGTCACACAACCTGTTAAGACCCAACATGAATACGATATTTTAATAATGGTTTATTCGAATATGATCTAACATGTTAAGCCACGATCCAATGAGCACAATAACGACTCAATTTATTAATTATCTCCAATTTCATTTAATCACTCTATTTTAGAAACTATTAAATACAAAAAAAAAAATATTTTTTCTACAACAAATATCCAAACCCAACACGAACATGGTCTATTAACGTATAATTCTTTTTGACTTGAGTACGACACAAAATTTTTGTGTCCTTATCGAATTGACAAGATATCAACATGAATCAATAAGACCTAAATACTAACTCATTATTATCATGTGAATTCATATCGCGTTACCATATCGTGCCAAAAATAATCAGCTCTATCATGAGTGTAGTTTGTTATCGACTCTAAGAATTGTTTTATTACCGCAAATTTATGTGTGTAATTGTTGCAACTTTCTTCTTATATTTTGTTTAAGGTTTGTTGAGATTATATAATTAGCGGAAATGCTGGACCCTCCTTTAATTCTTTTGTGTTTTTTCAGTATAACATATAATGTATTCTCTGGCGCAAACGATACTTGAACTTTTGTTATTTGAAAGAAATGTATCGATTTAATTATTAATTATTATCATTGTAGATGGAGAAAAACGATGCATCAAAAAAAAAAATCCTGAAATTGGCGTTTGGTTGGTGGATTTGGAAAGAGAGAATGGAATGAAATCCAAAATAAGTTGTTTGGTTGGTAATTTTGGAATGGATATCTGAGAATGATTCCCAAATATTTGGGAATCAACCAAACCCTTTTAACTTGGTAGGTTTCATTCTCAAACTCATAGTCATTCGCTTTAATATCAAACTTATACTCATAATAATTCCCGACAGTTAAATCAAACGCCACCTAACTCACTTTTACAAATACCAAATATGGGAAAATTTTCACGTATTCGTTTTTATTAGGAAAAAAAGAAAAAACAATGGAGAACTGTCCCGAGAATTCTTTTTCGGCGTTTTCTCTGAAATTCCATAGTCACCATTAAAGATTTAGCTTCTTATGTTTTATGGTCGAGGGTTGTGAAAACTATATCTTCATTTATCCAATTATATCAAGTCGTGTCCTATCTCCTACAAGGCTTTGTTTCTTCTGAATCGCTAGAACTTTCATCTCTTATTTTGTTTCTATTTGTTATTATTTGAGAAAATAAATTATAAATAATATTCGATATCTACAGAACTGGCGATGGATTTTTATGTTAATTTTCTATCCGGAATGTTCCCACGATTTAGACATTCGTTCATCGGGATATATACAAAATCCTGAAAATTTTAGTAACAAATATTAATAAAATCGAGAGATCTCTTGTTTCCTTAATGATGTGTGTAAAATTAATAGAGTATCATGTTTCTTAATCATGATCGGTCTTCATTAATTAAAACACATGTCAATGATCAAAGTCGTGTAACACAATGTGTAACATTGTTATGTCATAGGGAATTTTTGTCGTAAACTCGGTTAGTATTGATGAAAATCAAATAGAAATTGAATACAGGGCAATAAATTTGTAAGATTGTAACACAAATGTTTTTGTATTCAAATAAATAAACACAAAAGAGCATAAAAATATTTTCTTATTGCTGAGAGCCAATTTGATGGTCCATAAATTTGAGAATGAAATAGAAAACTTTGGGCCCAAAACAAGTTTCAACATAAAGAAAGAAGTTCGGCCCCATAAAGTTTCGAACTGAGAGAAGAACCAAGAGGGTTCAAGCCTTCAAGGTATAGGATAATCAAGAGACTCAAATTGAGCAAGTTCGAGCCGAGTAGGTTTGAGCTAAGCCAAATTTCTAGCAGGTTGGAGAATATTGAGCCATGGAACTATCGAAGGTCACTAAAAGAAATAATGACCTTTGAAGGAAAGCTGAAATGATCCAAGAAGTAACGTTACCTGGAAGATATTGCAATGACTCGTAACAGCTCAAGTAGAAGATTAGGAAAGACCACTGGAAACCATAATGTTGTGAAAGTGGTTCAAAATTGAAATTCTTTCCATTTGTTAGAAACAACTATTTTGTCCTTGGGATGGAATAGTTCTTTCAAAGCTTCTCAACGTGAAACATCCATATTTGGAGCTCCTCAAGTCAAAAGAACTCTTTTCGCAGTTTCTTGAATTGAAATAGCTCTTTATAAAACTCTTCGAGGTAAAAGACCTTTTCTCCAAGCTTCACAAATTGAAGTAGCTATTTTTAGAGCTCCTTGAGGGCAAAACAAACTCTTGTTTGATCTACAAGAGTTAAAACAACTCACTTAGAGTTCTTCAAGGTGAAAAACATTTTACATAGTTCCTCGAGTCAAAACAAGCTCATTTCATAGCTTTTCAAGGTCAATAAGTAATAGTAGCATGATTTGGATGTATTTTTGATTGTTTCGATGAAATTTTAGTTTAAAAGTGTGCAAATTATACTATTATTGTAGTGACTTGTGCTTTAAATGTTTCGATGAAATTTTAGTTTAAAAGTGTGCAAATTATACTATTATTGTAGTGACTTGTGCTTTAAATATACATCATACTTGTTTGCTTACTTTTACGGGAATTTTGGATAAAATTCGGGAAAAAGAACGAATAGAAAAACTAATTATTGAAGAAGTTGAAGATGAAGCTTTAAGGAATTGAACTTGATGATGAGAGGTTATAATCTTGAAAGCCGAAAAGTATTTATAGTCAAGATAGTCTGTTGCACTTTGCCGAGACTTATGAGAGTATATTTCTAATTCTTCACATGATTAAGAATAATATATGTAAGTACTCTAGTATCTATATTTTCTCTT
>AYJT01051736.1:0-12259 GCA_001278415.1 Ocimum tenuiflorum | reverse complement strand
TGCTGCCTTCTTCACGAAGAATGGCGACCTTCGGTTTTGAAGCAGCGTTCATGTATTTATCGGGTGTGCATGTTGGAGTGAAGGAAAGATCCCACGATGGCTCTTGGCGACTCTTCAAGCCTTCTTTCTCGAGTTCCACACAAGAGGCCAGCCTTTGGAGTTTTTCGAGCTCAAAGCTGGTTTCTTCCCACAAATCCCTCAGCTGAGAAGTTTTTTCGGACAAGTGAGTAATGCCATCAATCTTTAGCTCGACTATGGGAGATGCAGTAACTTCACCAATGATCTCGGAAGATACTCCAGCATCCAAAAGTTTTTCAGTCACCATAGGTACGTTCTTTTTTCCAACTTCAATGACTAGGCCAAGCTCCTCAGCAAAGAGTGTTTCAGATACGCTACAAGTTCCAGGAGTAGTCAAATTCAAGTCGATGCCGCAATTCCCAGCAAACGCCATCTCAAGAACACTGACTAGCAATCCTCCATCACTGATATCATGGCCAGCTGAAATCAAGTCTTCCTCAATCAGGTTTTGCACTGCATTGAAAGCGCTTTTGAGGTAAGAGACATCGTCAAGATCGGGGCTCTCATCCCCAACTTGACCAAAAACTTGTGCAAGAGCGGATCCACCAAGGCGCCGCTTTCCTTTTGCCAGATCGATATGGAGAAGAACCCCATCATCGCCAAGCTTCAAATCTGGTGTGACAGTTTTAGTGATATCAGGACAAGTGACGTAAGCACTGATTACTAGATTTCCGGGAGCCTTGACAACTTCTCCAGAAGCATGAGCAGCCATAGAAAGACTATCCTTTCCACCATCAATAGCAATGCCGAGTTCAATCATTGCTTCTGAAAGTGCTATGGCAGCATCGTACATGGCTGCTCCTTCACCATCCAGTTTGGCTGCATACATCCAATTGCCACTTGCTTTTACGTCGGAAAGAGAAGTTACCCTCGCCCATACAAGATTCGTCAAAGCTTCTCCCACAGCTAGCCTTGCCATAGCTTGTGGATTTAAAAGGCCTTTGATTGGCTGCTCCCCGATCGAGCAAGCACCTCCCGTAATGCCAGTATAGCTCTGAGCAATTACTGCAACGTCAGAAAGCGTAATTTGAAGTGGGCCCACAGTCTGCTGCTGTGCAACAAGGCCTGTCACGCACCTGTCAACTTTGGTAGTCAAGAACCGTTTAGAAGCAACCGAAGGAAGCCTTAAAACTCTCTTCAGAGAATCCAAAACAGTTACCCCAGGAGCAATATCAAGTGGCTCCCTAGGATTATAGATTCTGTGGAATTCGAAAGTTTTTTGGGGCATGTCTCCGAGCACCTTCTCAAGCTCAAGATCCACTGCAGGCGGTGGAGGAGGTAGCCCATTTGCATTGCACTTTTCCATAGCTAAACTGTCAACAAGAACAATCCGCCCTTCACCACTAATTGATCCAATGACCGCCATGGAAACTCTCTCCCTTTCGCATACAGACTGTAGAAATTCGCGGCTTTCGGGCTTCACCAGAATCGCATCCTGCTCCTGGTACTCTGCTCCCCATATCTCCAAAATCGACATCGTGTAATCACCTACTACAACTGCCCTGATATCGATGGTAGCGCCCTCCGGATAGATAATCTCTTTGACAACATTACAATTTCCACCAGCACCCTGATCATGGATGCTAATGATAGGATTGTTCTCTCCCATCTCAACGCAAGCCCGAACAACTCGATATAACTTCTGCGCCATCTCTGCATCTCCACGCTGCACAGCGTTGAAATCAAGCTCAGCATTATTCTGACCACTAACCATGCTAGATGCAGCACCACCCCCCATTCCAATACGGTATGCTGGCCCTCCAATCTTGACAACTAGCATTCCAATTTCAGGCTCCCCCTTAGTTATGTGGATGTCATCAATTTGCCCAATGCCTGCGCTGAACATTATTGGCTTCAACCATTCACGCCTTTCCCCACATGGCAGCCTCATTCCAAAAGTCCTGGTGTAACCTTGAATCAATGGCTCACCAAATTTGTTTCCATAGTCTGATGCACCATTGCTAGAGTCTATGAGAATCTGAAGAGGGGAAGCCAAGTTTGAAGGATACGTAAAAGATGGATCCTCCCACGGAGCATAAGACCCTTCTATGTTTAGATTCCCCACACAGTAACCAGCTGTAGATGCAACGACAAAGGAGCCCCGACCAGTTGCATGTGTATCTCTAATCCTGCCTCCAGCACCTGTTTCGGCACCAGGGTATGGAGCGACCGCGCATGGGAAGTTGTGCGTCTCCGCAGTGAACAGGATGTCAAGGTCACGAGCACTCAAGTCCAACGGGCATGTCGAACCTGGATGGATATTTTGTTAGCTAATATACAATTATTGTTAGGGTTAATCGCAAGAATTAAAACAAAATTTGCCCACTCTTGCAATTTTCATACAAACTTTCAAATGCTCAATACATGACCTTTTAATTTTTTGCAATTTTAGCTTGAACTTCAAGAAGTTGCAAGTTTTAATGTAACCTTTATTGTTTTTTACAAATTCAGCATAACAATTATTATTTTTGCGATTTTCACATAAACTTTTAAATATTGAAAATTTTCTCATAATAATTTGAAATTTTACAATGTTAACATATATTTTTTTTTGTACAGTGAGATGGTGAATTGCGTTGAGCGTGACATTGCTTTTTATTGTATCTAATGAACTTATTGTTTCTCATTATCCAGTGAAATTGATTAACAAATACAATTGTGATAAAATTCATACTCGAGCCACAATCTATGACAAATTTTAGGGACTTACATCCAATTTGGAGATAATAATATTTGATATTGAACATCAACATAGTTTAAAATATCACAATTGACACACAATCACTTAGAATAAGCGGATATAAAATAGCCAAACTTGAAGGATTTTATCGAAAACCTTTGTTCATATTAAAAATTGCAAATTTTGAAAATTTATGCGAAAAATATTAAAATGTTATGTTAAAATTTGCAATATTTAAGAGATTATGTGAAAATTGCAAAATAAGTAATGTGAAAACATTGCAAAAAATCAAAAGGTTATGTTATAATACACAATGTTCGAAAATTCGTGTAAAATTTGCAAAACCTTGATAAAAACAAACAAGACGTATTACAAAAGGGATGTCGAACCTGGATGGATTGGCCGCAACTGATTCACAGGAAACCCCTTAATTGCACTGGAGTTGTCCCTGAAGCCAATAACTGAGTTATTCGGATTTGCTTTCAAAGTGCTCTTAACAATCTGCATAAGAGTCCTATCAACTGGTTGGCCATCAATAATGATCTTTCCAGTAAAAAACCAATGCCTGCTGTGTTCACTGTTGGACTGAGCAATATCAAAGAGCTCAACGTTTGTTGGATTCCGCTTGATGTCATCCACGAATAGCTTGGTGTAATACTGCAGATCTTGTTCGTCAAAGGCCAAACCCATTTCATCATTTATATCCTCCAATGCCTTCCGGCCCTTCTCCATCAAAGGTATAAAGCGGACTTCTTCGGGTGCTACAGCCCTCTCAAACGATGTAAGTTTCAGATTGTAAACGCACTCAGTCATTCTATCATGCACCAATGCAGCAAACTCATTGATCTGGCTCTCAACTAATGGTGCACTTCCAGGAGCAAGGTACAATAAGTATCTCCGGGATCGTTCCAGTCTACTAATTTCAGTCAGACTGCAGGCTCGGCAAATTGAAACAGCGTTGGAAGACCACGCAGTGGTGAAAGACAGCCGAGGGCCAACTTCTACAACAACAGCATTCGAGTTTTCTTTTTCCATCTCATCAAGAAAACTTTCACTCCCCAAATTTTCATGCTCGAACGTTTCCCCCAAGAGCCATCTCAGCACCGAAAGCTTGTCACTAGAAAGATTACCATCTACGCCAATGTTGAAACATTGTTCTGTTACCAAGCCTGTAATTTGGTTCGAAACTTTGGTCTGAACAAGTTTCAGAAGCTCAGCTGTTTCATTATCCTGTAGTAAAGGAACGCGATACATATGAAGAACCTTTTGAGAAACCTCATTCGGCGGTTCCAATTTGGTGTTCGCTGAACTGCTTACGTCGTTTGAGACCACCGCTTTGACCTTAAATTGCCTCGACTCGATTTTTGGACGAGAAGTTTTTACAGAAGCAGTTTTTCTTGGTAACCTACCCCAGAGCAAGCAGTTTGCCTGCCTAAAGGAATGCCTAGGCAAAACAAGTTTCTGTCTATAGGCACCCTGCAGAAACACAAAACATGTACATTTGTAACTAGTCCCAAAATGTTGAAGAGAAGAATCAGTAAGACTTATTATTAAGAATGCAAATAAACATACTTGTACAAACTCCGCCGCTGTAATGTCAAAGGCGGCAGCCATTGCCCTGTACCTTGCTCTCTCTGTTATCCTCAAAGTTGGTCAATGAAGACAATTAGCACAGAACAGATTAAAACACGGAAACTCTTTGCATGTCTAATTTACTCAAAACTGTGACACTTAATAAATAGGTAAACCACTTAAGTATTCAGTACCAGGAAAAATAAAAGAAAACAATGAAACAAAAAGCCATACAAATAACTTCATAAGTTAATTATTTATCAAAATGACATACCAACTTCGGTAGTTATAATAACAAGAAATGAGAAAAACTACAAAACGTGAGTTTGTGATCCAAGATACAATTTTGCCATCTTTTTAGTGTTTCTATAAGAGACACACGTACATGAGTCCAGCGGTTCCAAGTGTGAATTAATTCTGATTTATGAGAGCTTTTTTTTGTCTTAATTTGTAAATTTTTTTTCTTACTTTTGGTACCTCACTACTGCGTCACAATAAAACTAAAATGACAAAAGCTATCCAAAAACAAAAAAAAAACAAAACAAAAAAAAAAGTAACAAAAGAAAGATCAACGAAAACAACCATAATGAGCACTAAACAGATTACAAATTATCTAACAGCTCATAAACTTAGCAAAGCCAAAAACTCTCAATAATATCTTTATCCATCACTCCGTCAGATATTCAAACATAGAAGGCACAAAATTAACACACACACACACATAGACATTTATATGTGTGTATATATATATATATATAGTTTTGCAAATGGATTTCACTTACTAGGTCAAGTTTCTTGGTGGACAGCCTATAATCTTAACAGCGGCGGCGTGCGGATTGCAGCGGTGGTGTTGGTCGACGAGCAGAGTAGGGAACGGGGGGAGGGCAGTGGTTCGAGGGAAAAGTCTTCAGTTTAGACTTCAGACGAGACAGCGGCGCAGCCGGAGGTAGAGGCGGAGGCGGTGGCCTACTCTAAAGCAATGGTGAGTGCGGCGCTCCACAGGGGAAGATTTTATTCCACTGAGATTTCACTTTACTTTATTTTTAATAAAAAATATTTGGGAAATTTATAATTAATTAATGTATAATAAATAGACAATTTTGTATAGCTTTGTTTCTACAGATCCTTGAACAATTCGGATTAACGGGAAAGGGGCAGTATGAAATTGAGAAGATTATTGTCTAGGCCCAAAACTGGTGGCCCACATATTCCACAAAGTCCGGCAATTGGGCTCCAACATAATTTCATCCCAAATTAGGTCGACCGAAGCTAGTAAAGGACTGTGGAGTCGAGTCCAAGCTCCTTAACACATTAGCTCGACAAAGTTCACTTCACTTCTTACAAAAAAGAAAAAAGTGAATCGCTTTTTAATTCAAAATTTATTTTTAATTTTTTTCATTTTTTTAGAAATAAAATTTTCATATTTATTTTTAGGGAATTTTATATGAAGTAATTTATGTTAGTCAATCCATGAGATAATTTCATCTCGGCTCGTTAACGGTGTTAAATTTTATCCTATGGTAGGTGTGCTCTGCAGTCTCGAAAGTCCTCAGCCGCCATGTGGGGGTCCCTTATCTCCTTGGCCCATTTATCCCACGGACACTGTCGCACTCCCTTGTAGTTCTTGTTCCTCCTCTTCTTCTCTTCGTTAAAGAAATTACACCCCAAACATCTCTTTTTCCTGCAGAACCTGCACATCTCCATATTGCCCAAAACATACAAGAAGTCGTCAGTTGCGGCGGTGCCATGCGAAAACAATCGGGGCTCCTTATTGGCTTATGCTACACCCATGATTATATTCTGCAATATGTCGGCCGCCCACATTTGACGATGAGTCCTAAGACGATGCAGCTGAGGAGAGGGGCTAACCTTGCTCCTTTACATTCCAAGGACCTGTGGACAGTGGCGGTGGTGATGGGAGGAGCTCCTGGCCGTCGATTGTGGCCAGTGCCGGTGTAGGCAGGACTGTGATGGTGGTGGTTGAAGGCTAGATTGCATCATGATTGATTGAAAATCCCCTAAATAAAAAAAAAAAATCCACGTGGACTCCACGTCAGTGGCACATGGACAATAATGTCCAAATCAGTATAATTTTAACACCGTTAATGAGCTGTGATGAAATTATTTGACAGATTATAAATTTAGGATAAAATTCACTTACGAAAATTACTTCGGATAAAATCTCTTAAAAGGCAAAAGTTTGGGAATTGGGATAAAAAATACGCAATTACCCCTTTATCTTGCAATCACAATCAAGTAAGTGAAGTTCAAAGGCGGGGGTTAATTACGTGCTTATATGTTTCCTTTAATTATTTCATGACTCTATAGCCACAATTATTCATAGTACCATAATTTATATGTATTTTAGATAGTGTTTGTGTGCTTTAAGTGTTAAAAATATGCAAATTCGTATTATTATCAGCTTGATTTGTTTATCTTATGGATATTATGCTTGCTTTAGTTATTTTGTAGGATTTTGATAGAAAAAGAAAAGTAAAAATGAATGAAAACAAACATTTCAAGCAATGTGCTGCAAATACTAAAATGGTCCAAGCTCTTAGTATACTTGGAATTTTGCTTATTAATTGATATTGTTGGAAATATCTCTAAGTTAGCTTTCCAATGCAACTTGAATAACCTAATTTCAAGTTTTGGCATAAGAGATAGAGCCAAACCTGAGATTTTAGGAGGGTTGGGCCGCCACCTTGGGAGAGCTCGGGGATTGAATTTTTGTATTTATAATCTCGACGACTCGAATTTAAATACGTAACGGCTTAAAAGTCATCGGTTTGGATTTATGAGATATTTATGATAGATTATAACTTTAACTGTTGTACCGGAAGTTTTGAAATTTATATTTAGCATCTAGGAACAATGAAAATAAAAGAAAAACAAATGGTTTTTTTATGGGTTTCAAGTCGGTGAATTATTTGGGAAAGTATTTGGATGTACCTTTTATTGGTGTAGACATTCTGTCAACACCATAATGCTAACTAACACACACTGGTAGTCTCCTGTCTATGTTACTCGAAATTATTATAATCTTATCCTTTACATTTTATGTATATCAACACTTTATATTATTGTGTATATGTTATTTTATTGTGTAAATAATTTAGGATATGAATTATCTTAGAGATAAGGATAAGACTTGTAAATAGGAAAAATCTCAAGTTGTTAGCTATTTTTATGGAACCAATTTAATAAATGATGAACTTAATATTATCATGTGGTTTTTTGGTTATTTGTTCTATTTCTATATTTGTGCAGATCAAGGGAGACATTGTGGCGGTTATAGGATTGTGCAGAAGACATTTTCTTCATGTCGGAGATAGTGGAAGTTGTTGCAACCGAATTCCAACATTATAAATAGAAGATGTCGAGCCCATTTCATCATAGAGATTGGAAAGAGCATTCGAGCATTTAAGATATCATCCTACTCTAGCTTCTGCTTTTGTAACGATCATGTAATAGTTTATTTTATATAGATTAGCATAGAGCGTGTGTCTATGTAAAGAAGAACTTATTCAAGTGCTTGAACATTGGATAAGTTATTCTATTTGTTAGTTTTTAGATTGAGCTGTCTAAGAATATTTCTTCATAGTGAAATAATTTTTCCCTACAACACTCACAAGTAGAAATACTTGTGAAAAATTCATTTTCGTGTGTTTTAGTTTCCACTATTGTGTTAGCCATTTATGTTGTGCTAACATTTCTGTGTTAGTAGTAGTGAACTAGGGCAAACATTCTTTCACCCTTGATTCATGAAAGGGTAACAAAACATACTTATGCAGAGATTATCATTAAAGCGGATAATAGTATGATGGAGTGGAAAGCAACGTCCCTATCTATGGTAGGTTGGATGACATTAGCTCAATCTGTTATTAGCGCTTTACTGGTCTATAGAATGCAAACAATGCTACTACCCATCTAGACTTGTGAAGAGCTAGAGAGATGTTGTTGAAAGTTTATATAGGGAAGTAGTGTTGGCGGTCAAAAACCGCATTTTAGTTTCTTGGAATGAGATAACTCGACCAAGAGACGACAGAGGACTAGGCTTAAGAACCAAAGATTAATGAATGCTGCACTTTTGATGAAATGCCACACTTTTGGTGAAACTTGGATGGAGCCTTTTGTCTAGACCGAATAGCTTATAGGTCAAAATCTTTAATGCAAAATATGAGGTAAATGCAGACTGTAATAACCCGTGTTTATTTTCGGAGTTAATTAATCATTTGATTATTTTCCCCAAGTGGCGGGAAATAATAATACGCGAATTATGAAATGAGAGCCTCAAGCTCACTTAAAAGCTTAAATCGAGACGTTCATGACTTATGTCATGAAACGAGTTATAACTTAAAGTACGAGCCATAGCATATGGTCCATTCCCCAAGCCTTAACCCTAACCCTTCTTCCATCCTAGTATAAATATTGATTTTAGAAAAGCCTCCCTCATTCTCTCCTATCACCTTATGTGTTGAGACTCACTCAAAGACACAAACACTCTTCATTTTTTTCATTTGGCTCTTGATGGGGGGGGAGAAGGACTCTTGTGAAGGTTGTAGAAGCACTTAAACCACCATTATCTTGTCATCATCTTCTTGACTAAGGTAACCACCATGAAGCCCATCTCATGGTACATTCCTCGAAGTTCTTCTTGTTCATGAGTGAAATATCGGTTAAATCTTGAAATCTTGATATATGTGCTACTATTATTGTTGAAATGTCCATCTTTGGTGTTTTGATGCCCAATAATGGTTCTATTTTCGTGTCACGAGCCTTGTTGTTCTATTGGAGACTTGAAAAGCATGACTACCACATGCATAACATATTTTGAACTTGAATCTTATGTTTATTCGGTTGAATCTTGATATCCTTTGAACAAAAATATATGATTGTGGAACCTAGATATTTATTGATATCCTTTTGAATGCTTGTGGGGACTAGATACACCAATGGAATCGAACCAAAAACTCGAAAACCCGACGTTTTTTGCCGTTCACGTAGTTAGACAGAACACCGCCATTTGATTGAATAGCTAAGAGCATTTGATCGAATGCCTACCTTCGACCCTCTATTTCGATCGTATTCATCTGTTCTGTGCACGCGTAATGTTTGATCTGAACCATTCGATTGAATGGCCTATCTGCTGGACCCCATTCAGTTCTTCACATGATTTTGATCGAATGAGCCTTCGGACCACCCATTCGACCGAATGGGGTCATTTTCTTCGATCCACATTGTTTTGACACGTGTCCATTCGACCTAAATCCTTCCCATTCGACTGGATGACCCTATTTTATGCTGATTACTTGAACTTAGACCATGTAACTCATATTCGAAATCTAAAACCTATTCTTATTCATCAAAGACGAACAACTCGAGTCCATGACCCAACTTAAGTCAAATCTTTGACCCAGCTTAAGTCAAACCTTTGACGAAACCAACCCAACCTTGAATATAACTTGTACTATTCAATAAAATCAATAAGATAAGCCTCTTAAGGCGAGCTAATGCTCTCAGATATTTAAATCATGTATCATTATATGCCAACAAGTGTTCTCACTTGTGTTAATCCGTGAAAGTGATCGAGAGTTCGATAATCCTGAGACGAGCAGTCGACGAGGCCAGCAAGACTAAAGTTGTTGCTACAAAAATTGAGGTGGCCTTTCCTATATAATAAAACCAAATGAAATGTTTTACTGCTTTATCAAATCATGAAATGCTTCGAATGGAATGAACTGCCATGAATAGAATGTTTTGCATTACCTATTTGTCCTCTAATCAGATGACAGTTAGAGAGGTTGTAAATCTGGACCGGCAAATGCAGTCAGAGCCCAGTATCAAATGATGTTAAGCTTTAATATTATTCGATCGAGTCTCGAAGAAAGAAAATGTCGAAACTAGTGCACTGTTGGTGCCTTCCAAATGGAATGGACACCGTGGCTGTGGAAAAAGGCCTACTTTCCAGTTTACACATGATAACAAATAGTATTGATGGACTGAACTAAAAAACCCAAGCTTGGTATAAAATGCATAAAATGATTTTGACGGACATAGGAGGATTTCAAAATGAACTAAAATCCCAATGTGCGTATTTTTGAATGATTCTAACAGTTCCAGCTTTTATGTATGTATTGTTTTTGGCAACGTGTTCACTGAGTGCAAATGTACTCAACCCTGCATGTATTTCTAAACGTGCAGGTTCAGCATGGTGGAGTCCAAAGATGTTGAGCAGCTTGGAATATTATGAGAACCTAGATGTCCAGGGATACGTATCTTCATATATGTATTCCAGCCATGTATTTTCGCTGTTCAAACTCTATGTTTTGAAAACCGATGTAACAACTGTCTTATGTTATTCTCGTTTAGACTTGAACCATCATGATAAATTACCATTTTGTTGTCATACTTGTCTTATTGTGAATTATAACTGCTTATTTAAGTAGCACCCCGGATCTAGAAAGAATGGGCCGTAACACAGACATCGTTACCTACGACATTCCTTCGAAAAAAGATCTCTCATTTGGAACTCTCTTTCCAAGGTATGACTGAATATTGGGACGAGAATTCACTAGAATGGTAGTGATGGTAAATGTATTTTATTTTGGAGGGACAAATGGCTTCACTGCTCAAATTCTTTGTTGAATTTAGCGATCCAAGACGTCCCTTTATATTTTAGGAAGGGGCAATTGAATAGGAGCTATCCCAAACAAATTTAAGATTCTACAAAAGAAAGATTGAAAGGGAAGACCGGCACCCTCATCTATAAAGGACGAACTAAAGGTTATATGGTCAAGAGGGGGATGCTGACACATATTTTCAGGAATAGCAGAGTTCTAATGGGGAACCTAACACTTAATGAACAATTTTCTCAACCACTCTCTTGTCACCGTTGATTTCGTTTGAAAAATAGTCCCCTTGAGCACACATTCAAAGTACATTTTCCTATCCCTTTTCTTATATGATTTGGTGAATTCCAAAGTCAGAAAGGATTAAACTATCGCGGATTGGGCAAGAAGTTTACCAACCTAGTAAACTTAAGGGAAATTAAGACAAGAAGTTTACCAACGTAGTACCGCAGATTGGGCAGAGCAATAGTAGAAAAATAAGAGAGAGAGAATTTAGAAGAAAAGTTTGAATTTTGAAACACAAGTGGCTAATTAGGATTCCTTTATCCCTTTTGTACGCAGAGAATCCCAACAGGAATTAGTCACTCGAAAAGAAAGTCCCTCTAAGAAACTGAATCAAGAAACCCCCTCAAAATACCAAATAAGCATGTCTCATAATGATTTCTAAAACATTCATCTATATTTTATGTTGGTGGTTCGAGGTACTCAGGGCTCCTTAACCCCACAAATGTTCCCCAATTTTTTGTACACGAACAAAACAACTAAGCAACCCAAGGCTGTACTCGGGGCTGCCACACGGTCTTCGATGGAAAATTCCATGATTATTGGATTTCACAGACTGTACTGATCTATTCAAATTCTCATATTGCATTGACTTCTAAGAGCGATTAAATCTTATGAACTTCATAAGCCTCATTGATTTCTTGTATTTCCTAGATTTCACGAAACCAGTAGATCAACACAATTATCACTGTTCGAAGAGCTTATTCATGCCTCGATATGTTCAGAAGTCAAGACCGTAAATATTTAACTTGAATTAGTCTTAAATTATTGTTCGAATTACACTGCATATTTCATTAGGTTATCTCAGGCTCGAAAGCCCTTGTATATTCTTTTGGACGTAGTTCAAAAGACCGCGATGCGCACACATCATCGCCCCTTAAGCTAATACTTGTTTGTGCCTCGAGGCACCGTTCTCATACCTCGTTTATGACTCAAAACTGACTCGTTGCTAACAGCCCCCAGGCCTCTCTAGGACGTTAAATTCCTTAGAGGATAAACTAACTACCCCAGGACA
>AYJT01051702.1:0-10689 GCA_001278415.1 Ocimum tenuiflorum | reverse complement strand
CCCAATTAACATAAAAATCTTACAAGAATATTTAAAAAAATAAAATATCTTATTAGTTGGTCTTTATACAAACTACATTCGTCGATAAAAAATAATTGAAAAGGATCGCGTGAAATATATATAAATTTTACCCAAATACAGTGTTTAGTTTGTTTAATATTATTTTTTATTTCATGCTAAATAATGATTAAATTGTACTCTAACCAAATCACAAGTAGTTTTACAATCATTCGCATGCTTCAAAGATTTCATTGTACTATTATCCAATTTTATATTTTTACAATATCTTTTTATACTTGTAAGTTTAGTATTACTTGTTCCATCGGGGACACCCCAGTAGTAGACATTCATGTATAAGAACTCTCCAAATAAAATATATCTAGGATTCAAATCTCCACTCCTCGTCTCAAACTCAAAAAAAATTTATAATTACTTATCTACAAAATTAAAAATCAAATAATAATATTATTAATTCAAAATAATAATAGATTCTGCGCATTGTGCGGGGTGAAATACGAGTAATATATTAACTGTAAACCGGATGCTAATAATAGAAATTTGAGTTGCATTAATAGAACATTAATTAAACATGATACTTTATTAATTGTGAAATTATATTGCATATATATGGTAAATTTGTGCTTTATGGTAAAAATCTAAATAATAATATTTTGATTGTATCTTTAATGGGCTAAAAAATAGGAACAATATACATAGATTTTGATTTTGAATTTTTTTATAGGATACTTATTTCATAATTCACTACGTAGGGTATCAAATTTCTTTCTTTAATCTATATTTGTGCCGACTGATTTGCAATATCTGCAAAGATTTCAGGATATTTAAAATGTATTCATATAAAAATATATAATATAATATATATAAAATTAAATTTCTCTAATTTATTTTCATGGCTGAAAGTTTGAATTTATTTCTGAAAATCTTTATTATGTGTATTTTATATTATCATAATATTTCATATCATTTGAAAGACATGAAATATTAGACTAATGCTCAGTATAATCCACCTTAGATTACGGGACTAAAGATATTGCATTGGTATATCCTCAATTATAGGATATTGAATTTGATAATACGTATTCTAGGGTATAAATCTTCATCAATATAGGATATGTCAATATATTGAGGTTACATAATTAAATAGATATTTTGCTTTTTTTCTTTAGATTATTTGAAATTTTTATTACTGAACGAAGGCATTGTTCATATCCCAGTTAAGTAATGATTTTCAATAAAACTTAATTGAAGTGATAATCGTATAATTTATATCTCAAGATTATTTGCTAAACAAGATGCCCAAAAATAAACTTGACAATTCCTTAAAATGTGTAAATTCAAAATTATACCATGTAAAAAAAAAAATATTTTACACTATAAATACGACTATAGTTTTTTGCCGTTTCTTTTATTCAGGCATCGATAAAAGTATCAGTTTTAGTGGCAAAACTCATGTAATAATTTTTTCAAGATTATTTTTCTAATGTGTAAGTGCAGTTATGCATTTTTCTTTCTTAGTTTTCACTTTTCAGTGAATTGTTATGCATTCATCCAAATGCTCTTATCATTTTGATGCATTTTTTTCGCTGTGTCATTCCATCAGACCATTCTAATTACTCGAGGCCTGTGTTTCGTCTTCATTTTGTATATATACAACAGTGAATTATTTTCTTTTTTACCACATTTTACATTGATACCATTCATTGTCTCAGCATTTGTCTTTTTTTTTTTTCAGGAATTTGTTTAATGTTCATATTGAATTTCTTTGTGGGTTATGATTATTTTATTTACTTCTATTATCAACTATTGAATATAAGCATGTAATATGATATATGCAACGCTATTTGGGATGCACTACATTACATATATCATGATTTTATTCTTTTCTTTGAAAAAAAATAATTGGAGCCACAATTCTCTTGATTTATCTTCATCTAAAAGGAGAAGACTTTAGAAGATTATGTCAATGCGATAGTGTTGATTAAATGACCCGACCAAATTAGAGCAATAAAATCCTGAAAGGTATAGTATTTACTGCATGTATGTATTATTTATGATGTTGTATTTAATATTTCATTGTCAATGCTATCTTTTGCAATTTGAAGAAGTGAGGAACTGGATGGAGTGAGAACACGGGTGTGAAAGATCTGGTGCAATATAACTAAATCATGAGAGATATTTTCCTCAAATTAATTAAATTTATGCCATGCTCTTAAAACGTTGTGCGTATTCTTTATTTAAAATTTTTCTGGTTTTCATTTTATTTAATTTTTTCCTACTCCCTCATAATTCAACTAATTTAAAATGTTCTGTTTCTAAACATAATTTTTTTATAGATTTGGGTTTTGCATAGGCAATTATAGATTATAAGAATTGATACATAAAGCCTAAAATTAAATTTGAGATTATAAGAATTTTTATATATTTATTCCAGAATATCTCTATGTCTATATTTAATTTTGAGATTTTTATAGTATTTTGAAATATTTTTTACGGCCATTATTTTTTTTGTTATTACAAATTGTCATCTATTTAAATATTTTCTCTTTTTCGTCGATTTTAAATTTTTAATTGGGAAAAGCGGTTTACAATGGTTGAAAATTGTGCATCTACGTTACAACATCGTTTTAAATTGCCAAAACCGTAATACTTTTTTGGAAATGTTTTATGTCAGCTTTTAAAGTGCGTTACTTAATTTTTTTAATATTCAATGATTTTTTTCTTATAGTATAATAATTATTTTGGACATAGTACTTTTGTTTACAATATTATATTTTTTTATTACGTGCACTACTATCAAAAGAATAATTCTTCATATCAAATTGTTGTGTGGAATCCCCTAAAAAATATTCAACCAAAGGTTACAAGGAGAAACAAATAGATACTAAATGGATACCCTTTTTTTTTTTCAGTGTTGCTATAAAAGTAGAAAGGTATCGCAGATTGATACTATAATAAGGCATGCGTAATTGTATGAACTATAAATTATATATGAAACTTATCACACACTCAAAAAAATTTTATTATTTATCGATTATTTAGGATTAAAACCTTAACTTTATGTCTTAAGTCTCAACTCAAGATCGGTACCCGAGTCCACATTGAATGACAACGACATAAACCCACCCAAAAATTGGCTATTTGTGATTTTATGTATGCATAATTGGCTATTTGTGATTCGATGTATAAAAGGTTTTATGAATTTTTTAGTGAAATATTTGATCCTAATAACCTTCATATTTAAATTTATTTGACGATTATTTTTTGTTTCCTATACTTTTATAAATCTTTTACCGTTTTAATATTTTATTTTAGCCTCAACAGAAAAAACACCTCCTTTTACACCATTGTAGTTGAGTTTTTTTTCCTTCAGACCTTAAAATCAATTTTTACATGCCCAACTGCCATAAATATTGCTAATAATAGCATATTTTTAAATACGCAAATCAGGCTTAATGTTTAACCAATTTGTTTAGACAAAATAGGTAATTATCATTAATATAGGACTCAGAAGTTTACAATATTGGATCCTTAAAGGATGTCAGCTTATTATTGTGAATGAAATTTTGAGATGGAGGTTGACAAGTTGTTTATCCATAAGCATGAGTTATTAATTAAATATTTGTGGAGTTTCAGACATTTTTATTTTTAAGAGACGATTTTATGTAATCTTTTTAGATGAACATCTTATGTGCCCATTACTAATGTGAACATCTCAATGTGTCCTTTGCTTTTAATGACTCAACCTTCAAATGAATGAATAACAAATAAATTTGATGTGTTTAAATATAAAACAACACAAATAATGAAATTCTTTATCCTATTGAACAATATGATTTTATTTTCTTAACACCTATAAAAGTTTATTATTTATCTACAATACTAAAATAAATTCAGTTTTTTTAATACAAAAATTTACATTTCCCACGCATCACGTGGGTGCAATACTAGTATGTAAATTATATGTCATACTAAATTTGTATTTTTAAAAAAAATTATTTACTGTGAATACATTGATCATTTGTACTGAATAAGATAATAAATGTGGAGGACTAGAATATTTTAGTAACTAAGATGCTCAATAAATGTGGATAATAGGAATCAGATTGAATAGAAAGTGATGTATTTTGAAATTGAAAGTTTTTTATTCAAACCCACCAACAACACCAGAGCCAAGTAAATTTTACGTTTTTAACGTGATTTAAAGACTATTGTACAGGAGCATGATTTATTTAATGCATGTTGAAGGAAATATATGTTTTTTCTGCTAATTCACCGATGAGATTGCAAAATGAAGAAATGCAATGTATGAAATGAACAAAACGACATACTAAATTTTAGTGCTCTCTATAGCTAATTCAATACAAATTACAGAAAAGTTGTCAAAAATGCAACTAGTGTCGCCTCTTTTGTTATTTTATGTTATTCATATTACAAACCAAACCCTAGTTTATTACAATAAATTGAAGATCTAGGACTTATACATTTGCGATCACCAATGGCTCTACCCTTGCTTCTTGCCATGATTGTTGCCAACTACCCACGATATCTTTTCAACGACGTAACTCCCTATTTCATGGTAGTCACTCCTAACTCCCATCTTATCACTGAGTTTGTTGCCTCTACCGACAATTCTCACTAGCTCAATTTGTTGTCTTGTTCAAGCTTCTCTTTGTTAGAAATTATTGTATTTTGAGTGATGTCAAACATCATTAGTATATGACTAAGCTTAGAATGTAATCCTTGTACAGAAATAATTTGTAATAGTTTAGGATCGAGAAGAGCTGAAGATCAAGACCACAGCTGACTCTATTCAGCTGTAGATAATTCATGACCACAGTTGTAAGGAACACAGCTGACAGTTCAAGTTGAACTGACAGCTGAGAGAGACAAGTTGACTCCTATGGCTGACTATCAAAAGTGCAGCTGACTTTCAGTTCAAGAAAAGTTCATAAGAACTTTTCAGTTCAAGTCAGCTATCCAGCCCAGTTGTCCTTCGAACAACTGAGAGACAAAAGAGGAATTTCAAAATTAATCAGACCTACAGCAGAGCTAACTTTCCAAAAATTACCTTAAAAGGTAGTCAGTCAATCAGTCATTATCCAGCGAACAATAACCGTAGTTGAGAGTTTGATGGATAAAGAATTGCTAAAACTTGCAAAAGGACATCAATAGCCATATCTTCTGACGCCTGAAAGTGACTATTGTTCCATTGCTTCCAACGGATATTGTTCAAATCATGGCCTATAAATAGAGGGGTCATCAGTCTGAGAAAGAGTGAGTGATCCGAACATCAACGAAAATGTTACTGTAATCTAAAGCTCTCTCTCTCTCTAAAGCTTTTAAGCTTTCCGAGTACCCGAGACCATCGGAGAACCAACAGCTGTTCACAGCTTAAGGTTTTCGAGACTTTCCAGATTCGTATTTGAGACCAACTCAACCATTCAACTTTCGTGAAAGGAACTCAAGCCTTCAACCTGCAGAACGAGAAGTCTAGGAAGCGAATTCCAGTAAAGTTTCGAGTTCAGACGTGCCTGTGATCGAGAACGAAAGAAATTCTCCGTTAGAGAAGATAGATGGTTGTAAATCGTGTTCAAACACCGTGTATAACTATCTATAGTGGATTTCCCTTCGTGGAGAAGGAAGAGAGGACATATGATATTTACATTTGAACCTCTATATATCCTGTGTTATTCACTTGCTTTCAGTACTTACTTTGCTTTTTCTATAATTGATTTAAAACTCATCTACCATCAGTAGCTGGAGCAAAACTGCAAATGACTTTCATCCTACTCATTAAAATCTTAAAGAACCAGCTGACATTTAAGGGCCTACTAATCCCTTAATTATTTCTTAACGCTTCCTCAATTTATTATAAACTCTGATTTGGGACCAACACTTTTTTTCAAGTTACATTCTTCTTGTTCCCCCCGCTCTGTTCGAGCACCATCGTCTAACTTTCTTGTTAGACTTTGTACGGACTTATTTCACTTCCTCCTTACTCTGTGCCTCAAGATTTTGTATTGCTGACCTCGATCTCGTTCTCGGGCCGATACCTTACGAGCATTAGTTCCCATACTTTGGATTTAATTACACTCAGAGCCTGGTTTTTGGATATTTTTTTTTAAATTATGGGCCACAAGTTTCGGCCTCAACAATGTGCACTTAAGATAGAAATTGTAGATTATCCTCGTCCAAATATATAAGGAAGTGCCATATTTTTCAAGAAGAGTCATGAAGTTTATTTAGATACAACATGATTGATAAAAAAGAACAACAATATAAACGATTTCATCCAAATAACCCTTCTGCTAAAGTAAATTGATATTTTATAAATATGGATTGTCTCACATAATAAATTTGTAGAAGTAACTCAAGTAAGTATTTCCCAAAGGAATTTTCAATATTTCCAATTTTATGCATAACATATTCATTAACATGTTCATTTGTGAATGCCACATGGTGGACACTCTCAAGTATAAAAATCTTCAAAATGAAAAGGATCTAGAATTTGAATCTTCATTCCCCATCCCCCAACTCAAAATATAACATCACGAGAGAGAAAATATCACTCTCCATTTGATAACAATGCAACACAAAAGCAAACACGACAAATTGTAAACAGATGGCAAGTATACATCATAAAAATATAATATGAGAAAATGTTTCAAATAATAAAATATATAACATTATAACCCAAAATATAATTTCCAAAGACAATTTTTTATTTTTGTATTGTTTTATTTTATTATTATTAGGAGTCCGAAGTACAACTCTTGATCATTCTACAATATTACCCACCCCACCATTCATTTGCACAAATATAAATTTCAAGAGAAGCAGAAGAGGGGAAGCAGTATCAATAGGGACGTTGTCCAATATAGTTGCCTGGGGGATCATAGTTACAAGTAACAAAAGTCCACCCATTCGAGCAACGTACCCTGGCGCACCCCACTCTTTCCGAGCCTCTCCACACAACTTGCGTGTAATGCAGGCATGAATCATCTGATTCCAAGCAAGAATTCGATTTCTCATCGTACAAGCTCTTCTCTGTAAGCCACATATCAACACTCTCCTTGGCACTCACGTCCCAACTTCCAGCTGCCAGGTTTTCACCGTACGGACCTTGAGAATGTTGCATCGCACAATCTTTTGATCGTTCATTGGCGTAGGCTTGGGCATACGCCGCCAATGTGTTGTCCCAAACAAGGGGCGGAACACCCACTTCTGCCCGAGCAGGGGTGTGGGCCTTCACGAAGTCTTCGGGACTGTTTTGGGCATGGATATGGTGGTTCAATGCCATTATTACAAGGCAAACCAGGACAACAGGAACTTGTGATGAAGAAGAACCCATTGTCCCTTGTTACTTAAATGAAAAAAGCACACTCAAATGGCTTCTCATATCTTATTTCTTATAGAAGATAAAATTTCCTAAAATAGATTTTTTTAGATGAATGGTTGGGGCAAATAAACCGCAGAAATAATGTTTGATCATAACAAATGCACCACAAAATTTCATTCCTTCCCTGCAAACCAGTTCTCTATTACTATATAAAGAAACTATTTAATATTGTGTTAATATAAGCCCTCATTACGTAATTTGATACGAAAGCCTGAAAGTAATCTGCAATATCATATATTGCCTACAATTGAATGCGTAATCTAATATGTAACTTGTGAAGTAGATATTTATTATCAAGTCTATGACATGCATTTATGCACGTATAAAAATCACTAGTAAAAACAGCACATCGGTTCAATAATCGAGTGAGCATTCACTCGAGGGTTACATTTTGTTGGTTGCCAATGGACCAGCCAAAATTTTCAATCAATAATCAGGTCGAATATTTGTACATTAAACAAATAGGCACAATTTGCACATTGATCATAATTTAAAACTTTGATGAAGTAAAGATGGTCGTCGGGACGGTTTCCATAAAAAATAGTAGTCGATCTTCAACCGGGCGATTAATGCAATGGTTTGAGATGAAAAACTTGGCAGACTGACTTGTATGATTTCTTGGATGCTGCCTGCTCAAACTTCTTCACAGCAGGTTCATTCTCTTCTAAGCTGGTTTGGATGAAAAACCTTATCCACCAAGTTGAGCTCCGCAGTTTGGCCTGTTTGACGAAAATGATTTCAATACTAATTAACGCCAAAGTTTCTCGTAGCTAGCTCAACACCGCCAAGAATATGTGATTTAAAATTACATCTTGGACTTGGATAGCCAAATTGATATGTGGTAGACAGAAATCATCACAAATGATATAACGTTTTATTAGTGAAACGTGTAATATCAAAGATCTGACCAGCAAAAATTATCCAAGCTGTAAGGTTTCATAGATGTGTTCTGCTATAAAACAAATATATGTGTAATGTGTGTATTTCTATGTGATATACACACAAATATATAGGCAAAGACAAATTATAAACCTATTAGGTATTTCAAGAAAAGTGTACCAAGAAATAAATTAAACAAATTTTGACACTTACTGGGCGCCCAAACTTGGAAAGCTCCGGCACTTTAGCCCTTTGCTGACCTGGGTAACCTGCACACATATACGTTATTACTAAAAACACGTACATCTAATTCAGAAATTTTTGGCCGATATGGATACTAACAGACCCCTGAATAGTGGAAAAGATATCTGCTTATGGAAGCACAAGACAAATCATAGTTCCAAAGTATTACCAGATAATATAATTATGCCATCAGAAGCTACTCTTGCTAGCTCTGGGACAGTCTTGTTAAGATACTTAGGTGACAAGTAATCCAATGCATCTGAAACTATGACGAGGGAGAAGGATTTTGGCCTGTATGGAAGTGCAAATTTGATATCAGCGACACGAACAATGCCTTTGCGGACAAGACTCTTGCAGCTGGCATCAGCATCATCTAATTCATAGGGCTCCACACCCCAGGCTTCTGTATCCTCTTCTTTCAATAGCTGAGAGACCACCGAGCAGGTTTCAGGACCCACGTGCAATACTTTTTTCATGCTGTCACCATATGTCTTCTTTAAAATAGGTATTAATTTTTGAACTTCTAGAGTACATGAAACACCATCTGCATTAAAAAAATTACTGGTTTAGCAAGTTCACATCTCAATACTTCATATATATGATGTTAAGGAAGACTGACGTGTTGGTGGAACATCATCTTATCATTTTCTAAGAAGTACGGAGTGGATCATGCATGCAAAGGTGTATAGACGCCATAAATTAGGAAGTTGATTGTGCATGCAATGGCATATAGAGACCATAAAGCCCTTTTGCCCACATAAACATCACCACACAAAATTATGTGTAAAATATGCAAGTTGAAGATGGATGGATTCTGATAAAACCATCAGTATCATTTGCACTAAAAGAATATTTTATAAAGTCGGGTGAAAATGCATGTAAAAATAAGAAATTCTGAGGACATAGTGATCACAAGTACAAGAAATGAAACCCTAAAGCAGGCATCGGTCATTCATGGTTCACAGGGAAATAAAAGTGAAGAAAATAGCTGAATTATGATTAAGCACCTTATGGCTCTTTTTTCATAAGAAAAACCAGAAAAGTCACATATTCAAAATATTCTGTTTCTGGAACTCAGAACTGTTGCATTATCAAATGATAGCATACAATAGGATGAAACTTATTGCAAAAGAAACAACCACAACAACAACAACAACCACAATAATAATAATAGAGTTTCTCTTTTTACGGGATAAATTAATAGAGATTAGGCAATTATAGATACTTACCCCCAAGTCTACTTAAAGAACTTATGTCACCACTCCTGCTGCCTGCTAGGAACAAAGTTATAATGTAAGATCAAATAATTGAATACATCGCAATTAGTGTAATTAACATCACTTATCAAGAGAAATAACTGGCATCAAATGTCACATATTTCCCTTTTGTTGATGCCCAACAGTTTTTATTGGAAGCATGTAAGATCGACTTCCTAGGGTATAGCAGAGTGTAAGTAAATACAGAGAGAGCAAACCTGAATTATGATAAACATAACCAACAACCAGCAGTGCACCCTGAAATTTGGCAAAAAGGGTATGCAATCAGTTTTCTCAATGTGATTTCACATCAAAGCAAACATGCTCAATTATGTGAAAAGTACCATCAACATAAGTAATTAAAAAGAAGGGAATAAGCATCATCTTTCCTATTTTTTATACTCATGTAACTGCAACACAACTTCACGACTTCACAATATGGAAAATGAGATTTGCACATGAATATGCATGTGCACACACCTATCCACTTTATATATATATGCAATGACAGTGAAATGAAAGAAGTGAAGATATATACCACAACAAAAATTCCAACAGATAATAGTGGAGATGAATGGGCTTTGGAATGCAATCCCCCCACAAAAGGAATGCTCCCACCATCTGCAAGACGGCGAGCAGCACTAGGTCTTCTTGACATCGTCTAGAAGTTTGAAGAACCTGTCCAGGATTTAATGAGCTAGAAAATAAGGACAAGATTATTCAGCCAGAAAGCACAACTAAGACATGCAACGTTACCTTTCACTAATACGCCATCTCAATTGTATATAGAAAACACAGATCTATCTTACAATGATCGATATAGCTGACCAGATAACTCAGCTATTGCTCTACATTCATAACCAATCAAGCAAGGCGACCATCATAGATTTT
>AYJT01051645.1:0-13524 GCA_001278415.1 Ocimum tenuiflorum | reverse complement strand
CAAAACTTCCACTCTCAACACCCCTCACGCTTCCCATTTCAGCATCCTTTGAATTTTCCCCTGCATCAGCCTCAGGAGGAATGGGCCTTCCTATCCACTTTCGAGCAGCAGTATGGCACGACGCATCCCTTCTTCTATGCGTGCAGATTCATGGATGCACTGAAGATAGCTCAGGATGAGAACAAGTTCATGTTCATGTACATCCACTCTCCAGAGCATCCATTCACTCCAAATTTCTGCAGAGAAACACTCTGTTCTGAGCTAGTGGTGCAGTTTCTTGACGCAAACTTTGTTTGCTGGGGTGGACTTTCCAGCAGAGGAGAAGGTATGAATATGGCTGCGACATTGAGGGTGTCGAGTTTTCCATTTTGCGCCATTGTTGCTCCAGCTTCTGGTGATAATCTAGCTGTGCTACAACAGGTGAGCTCAAATTTGATCTGTCCTCCATTTCTTACTGATGGACTAATCTCGATTGGTGTTTTTTTTGCAGATGGAAGGTCCGGTTTCGCCATCTGAGTTGGTCAAAATCCTTCAGAGAACATTGGAAGAGCAAGGGCTGGCATTTGGGAGTGGCAGCAGGGCTAATCTTGAAGAGAAGAGAAGAGCAGAGCGGCGGTTGAGGGAAGAACAAGATGCTGCATATTTAGCAGCTCTCAAGATAGATCAGGTAGAATAACATAAAAACACAACTGCCAAAACAAAATCATTATTTGAAGCAAACACAACTGGCACTATGACTATGTTAATTGCTATTGTAGGAGAAAGAGAGAGAGAGACAGCCAAAAAAGTCCAGTTCAGTAGACAGAATTCCAAAATCTGTTACTATTCAGCCTAACAAAGCTAAATCAGCCAGCAATAGTGCAGAAACTTCTTCTAAAACAGGAAAAAAGGGTGAAGTAACTCGGGTAAGAGAAAACTTTGGCTTTTGTTTCATCAAGATCGTCTTATTACACTGGCCATTCACTTAGTTTGATCACCAGATTTTGATCCGTTTTCCAAACGGGGAGAGGAGGGAACATAGCCTCTTGTCCACAGACAAGATTGAAGACATTTACAGATACATCAATTCATTAGGCCTAGTTGCAGTTGGAAACTATAGGCTGGTGTCCAATTTCCCTAGAAAAGTGTATGGTGTTGATCAAACGAGCATGACTCTCAAAGATGCAGGCCTGCATCAAAAAGCAAGCCTCTTCTTGGAGATGCTTTGACAATGTAGCTCTTCATTTCTATCATACAACACTTTGTTTATGCAGTTTTTTAATACATGCTTATCTTAATATACTTCTATTTTGTAGTCAATTGTCGAAACATGTAGGAAATGTTACACTCAAAATATTTTTCCAGGCCTTGTTTCATATGAGACCTTATAATATTTTGAGAATATTAATACACAAAAATTATTAATTGAATATAATAATTCTCAAAATAGAATGAAGTATTGTTTTCATTTATAAATTTAGCTAAAGATGCCCCACTCCGTAGTATTGCTTTAAAAAGAGCATTTCTTGGTACAAGTGCTTGACAAATCGCGAATAAAACAAAGGGTTAATTGTAGGAATTAACAATTTTTGCCCACTTTTGCAATTTTTACACAAATTTCCAAATGTGACATATTTTAACATAACTTTTCATTTTTTGCAATTTTCACATAAACATTACATATTTTAACATAACATATTTATTTTTTACAATTTTCACATAAATTTTAAAAAGTTGCAAGTTTAACATAATAATTATTTACTTTTGCAATTTTCACGTAAATTTTCAAATATTGCAAATTTTATTATATTCTTTTGAAATTTTGTAATTTTAACACATAGCTTTTTATGAAAATATAATCAAACATATTTAGCCGGTTAATCATGTGTACATGGTAAATTTTATTGAGCGTGACATTTATTTTATTATATTTAAGGAACATATTTTCTTACATTATTTATTGAAATTGATTAAGAAACATATTTATAATAAAATTTAATCCCCGAATCACATATTTATGACAAGTTTTAGGGATTTATACCCAATTTGGAGATAATAATCTTTGATTTTGAACATCAATACAGTTTAAAATATTACAATGATGCACAATCACTTAGAATAAATGAATTTTGATATAGTCAAATCTAACAGATTTCACCGAATTCTTTGTTGATATGATAAAAATTGCATATATATCAAAATTTTATGTGAAATTTGCAAAAATATTAAAATGTTGTGTTAAAATTTGCAACATTTAAAAGTTTGTGTGAAAATTGCAAATAAGTAATTGTTGTGTGAAAATTACAAAAAAGTGAAAATGTTATGTTAAAATATGCAGTGTTTGAAAATTTGTGTGAAAATATGCGGTGTTTGAAAGTCTGTACAAAAATTGTAAAAGTAAGTAAATGTTATGTTAATTCCAGCAATTAACCAGAAACAAAAGCGTGTGCCATCACCACGACTTCAGTAGGACTAAGCGGTGGGAAAAGGTTAGCAACAATTCCATCAGACCGACACGTGCGCACGCTCAATCTCTCTGAGCGACATGTAGTGTTTCAGTGTATAGAGGGAAGAGTGATTGCAAACTGTTCGACGAAATGTCGCTCTGTTTCAGACTGCGCCCTCCTTTGACCGCAGTTTATTTTCATCACCAGAAACCCTCTGCGAATGTTATCAGTCGCTGCATTCGCAACTGTTCGGTGGCTCCTGAGAATTCTCGTAAAGTACTCACTTAGTTGCTCTTACTTGTTTCAATCTCGATTGAATTATATGTATGGATTTTGCATAAGTCTTGAGGTTTAATGAATTGATGAAGGGTTTTAATGTGTAGTTGGATATTCATTGTCACATTGTCAAAGTTATGTAATTGGAGGGATTGAAGGGAATGCACTTTTTCTTTTTATGTTTCGAGATTTTTAAGCTCATTTTGATTGTTTGGCTGGAGCAGGATGTTGTAGCTTTTTGCAGTCACTATAAATCACAACTTAGTAACGAGGTTGTGAAGTTCAAAGAAAGTAAAACCTTCATTGTTTGTTTCCAAAGCACAGCGTCTTATCTATCTTGTTTTCTTTTCTTTTCTTTTAAAAAGAATTCCTATTGGAAGCTCTTTAAGATTTAATTGGAGAATAGCAGGGCATTGATAACACTTTGAACTGATTAATGTTGCATAATCATAGCTCTCTCTGCAACATAAACTTCTTTTCTATTCTAATCATTATTTGTCATTCATTTTATACGATCATTTGGTTTTAGCTAGGTAAAGTAATAGTTCTTTCCAGTTATTCGCGTCCAAAGGTAAAGGATTAGGTTCCATGTACCTGCATTGTCTCATTATTAGAATATTTTCTTGTTGATCCTTCAGTTATGATTTGCGGAAGTTGCTTAGATTGAATCAGATGGTTGATTAGGGTTATTATGTTTCAGCTTGTAGCACAAGTGAAAGAAAAGCTTGAAAAAGAACACAGCAGTCTGCCGGTGGGAAAGTATGGAAGAGATGATGAAGAAATGATTCTTTGGTTTCTGAAGGACAGAAAGTTTTCTGTTGAAGAGGCAACCTCCAAATTGACAAAAGCCATTGTAAATATGCTTTTATTGTCTTCAATTGTTCTGCTAGGGAAACTTTCCTACTTAATTACTTGATGGGTGTGGACAATTACTTGGACCATATTTCCATTTCTTGGTTTGTACTTTTCCATTCCCTCATTCAAAAAAATTGCACTTAAAGTTCCATCTGGTCATCGTAAATATTTTTATTATGAAATATGATGGAGAAGTTCATTATAGGAATAATTGTAGTTAAAGTCCTTTGCTTAATCAGTATTTATATGATTTTTTTTATCTTTTAGATTAGAAACAATTAAAATTAAATTGCAGAACAATAGGTTGTTATGGAGGAAATGTATTTTTTTTATTTTCTTTTGTTCCTGTCATCTTGAATTTATCTTTACCAAAACAGAGTTGGCGTAAGGATTTTCGTGTATCAGAATTATCAGAAGAGTCAGTAAAACGTGTAGCAGAAACAGGAAAAGCTTATCTACACAATGATCTTGATGTGCAAAACAGGCCAGTGCTAATAGTGGAAGCATCCAAGCATTTTCCAGGGGTATGCAACTAAACTACTGGGATATCTTTTCTAGTGTACCCCCTATCTCTGACATTTGTTTGTGGATTTGGAAACTAAAACAACTATTAAACAGTTATAGTAGTGATGCAACGGCACAATGGACTTTCTGTGTTTTAGAATACATATAGCAGTTTCTTTCCTTAGTTTATTTGTTAAGGCGATCATGATTAGTGAGTTACTGAATTCTTATTATATGTCAGGTTTTCTTATTGTGTTCACTGTTGTTTGGTGAAATATTCTGGCTTTATGCATGCTCTCTGTACATGTTAGTTCTATTGGTTAAAATTGCTTCAATTCACATCTTTGTGGTGACATTCGTCTCATCCATCTACACAGGAGTTTGATCTTTATGAAGATGAGAGGCTGTGTGTTTTCTTGATTGAAAAGGCACTAAGAAAACTTCCAGCAGGAAAGCAGGAAGTTCTTGTTATAATTGATCTCCGTGGGTTTCAGGCACAAAATTCTGATCTCAAGTTCTTAACTTTTGTGGTAAATCCCTGACTCGGCAATATTCTGCAAGCTCCTGGTCAATATATTGAGTCTGAACCTCTTTGTGGATGGTCTCTCTGTTCAATGGGGTAGGGGTTGGAGGTTAGGCGAAAAGAACATGATACAGGATATATTACTAAATATATTACTAAATATTACTAAATATTCATTTCAGGAATCACTTTCTCCTTGACTACTCATAACTCAATTGCGGTGAAGTTAATCAGGCATCATGCTACTGCTAAAATTGATGTACCCATTCTTCCACTGGAAACTAATAGCATGATTACAACTGAAATTTGGATTGCAATATCCATCACTGGATTGCAATATTCTAGATCTTTAGAGGTTTTGCTCTAAATATCCATCACTTTTGTAACGACAATGGTGTCAACTGTTTTGGAAGGAAAAGACCATATAAGCTTGCCGAGTTTCATAGCTCAGATCTTCTAACCCCTGTTGGCTACTTGGCTTTTCATTGAGAGAGATTCTATTTTATTTGACTTGCGTTATCTTCTACTCGCAGTTTGATGCATTCTACTACTACTATCCTAGGCGATTGGGTCAAGTCTTATTCGTAGATGCCCCATTTATATTTAAGCCATTTTGGCAGCTAGTTAAGCCCTTGCTAAAATCATATGCCTCTCTGGTTAGCATCTTCTCTCATTCTTAACCCTTTATGGATTCCGATTGTATAAATATTGGCGATCATTTTGCACGTATACCCCCATCTAATATTTCATTGTTGGTTTGACGTTCATAGGTGAGATTTTGCTCAGCGAAGGAGGTCAGAGAAGAGTATTTTGCGGCAAACACTGTTCCAACTAGCTTCCTGTAGTGAAGATCTGAAGCTTGGATGATTCATTGCCAACACCGATGGTCTGCTATCAACAATCGTTATACAGTCGGAAACTTTCTGTCTCACGGAAAACAGTTATGAGATTTCTGAACTGGACCGTGTACTAAAAAAATTGTTTTCTACCTTCCAAAGTTGTATTTCCTTCGGCTCATTTGCTATTGGTGATAAGGGTGAATTAAATATGTATAATAGGTTATTATGTTGTTTGTTTAAAAAATTTAACTACCGTAAAAGCCGTTGTATATAACTATAGACAGGCGTCTGCAAAACCAACCTTGGATAGGGGTGGAGGTTTTCTGACAGTAGAAGTGTTGTCCACTTGTATTCTACCCATAAATCAAAATTATTAAGAAGAAAGAAATAATATGTGCGGTGGGATGGGGTGCAAAACATCGCTACAGTGTCAAATTGCACGGGATTGTGTGTGTGTTATTAGATGATTGTTTAAGGAGAAAAAGGATTTTAAAAACGTAGCTATAATCATAGATAGAGCTAAAGTCGCAAATGAGACGTGATCGCGACTTTTTTTCCTTTTCCATTTCTACGCGTTACACCCGCAGAAAAGAAGACTCTTTCCGATTTCAACCTCAAGATTCGGCACCCTGTCTGTTTCTCCTAATTGTAAAGTTGAAGAAGCAAGTGAAGGAACTGATCAATTAACTCCATCATCATCTCCCTTTCTCCGTCCTCGTACTTGGTGTAACTGGAAATGGATCGTGCAAGCATCCTGATCCTATTGTTTACAGTGTCAAGTGTTATTACAGAAAGGGTTGAATGCAAGAAGAAGGCATCAGAATCACCGCAGTACACAGTGGTCCACTCAGAATCCGATTTAGAGGTCAGATTTTACCGAGAATCAGCTTGGATGTCTGCCCCCGTCGATGATATTTCTTTCGAGAAAGCCACCAAGAACGGCTTCCACAGGTACCCTACCCCTTTATTCTATTGATTATTTTGGTGCGGTTTTAACCAAATTGGGCATTTTTTCAGACTGTTTCAGTATACAGAAGGTGCAAACTTGAACTTCTCTAGGTTACCAATTACCTACCCCATCCTAACGAGCATAGTGTCTGACGCCGGCCCCCTTCACTCGTCGGCATACTTTGTGAAGCTCTATCTTCCCACTGAGTTTCAGGCCGAGCCTCCCCTGCCCCTCGCGGAGCTCAACCTGCAGCCTGATTGGTGGAGCAGCCACTGCATGGCCGTGAGGAAATTCTCGGGGTTTGCGAGGGATAGCAACATAGTGAAGGAGGCTGAGAAGCTGGCTCTGAGTTTGAGCAAGTCCGAGTGGGCTAACTCCACCTCTGCAGACAGTGGGTATGCTTACTCTATTGCACAGTACAATTCCCCCTTTAAGATCTTTTCTCGTGTCAATGAAGTCTGGGTGGATGTTAGTGGATGCGATTCCGCAGCTCTCTCTGCCTAATCTGTAATGGGATTTTCTTCGTGTAAATTAAATCTTTATGTTTCCATCTATATGTGCTGTAATATCTCTGTCTTCACTTGTGCTGCTGACGTTGATGTAAATAACACCACCACTCCTGCAAAACCATACCAAGATAACATATAAAGTGGATTGGCATTTCAAAGATTTCGGTTTTAATGCTTGAGCATTAGTCAAAAGAAGCAACACTGAGTTTCACTCGCAATTTTCCCTTTGTTTTTCGTGTGTGACATTTGAATTCTTATTGGATACTTTTGTCAATCTGAAAAGAATTGAGTTGTTATCCTATCTATGTTTGAGCTCGAATTTGATTCATGTCTTGCACCCTCTTATAGGAATTGAATTGATGCGGATTTGGACCATTTCGTTTCATAGGGTTAAAACTAGCATTATAATTTATGTTAGTCACATTGACTAGGGCATACAATAAGTCAGAGGATAGTGGCGATGTTAACTATGGCCGGAATTTGCGGATAAGATAGATTGAATCAAAGTATATTCGGTTGTTTTGCAAGTCAACATGAACTTTGGATGAGTTGAGGTTGTAGAACTATAAATAGGCTACATGATCCACCTTCAATAAAATTGCAATATTCGAGAGCCTAGTTATATTTTACGATTTAAAACCACAAAAGTCGGTGAATTGACACGATAATAATCTTATTCGCATAAATTGACAGCAATTAAAGTTTGTTTATATATTAAATTTAGCGAAGTCAGAAAATGTAGCAGTCAGCCAATAAACAACACAGCATAACAATTAACAAGGGAAGTTGATAATCTTGAAATGAATCTGTATTATCAATGAGGTGCTCTAAATATGCAGGATGAATTTTTTCCACCTTCTAATCAAGAATGCTGCCGGCTAACAGTTAATTAGTTTGCCGTTTAGGACTCAAATAAGATGGCAGCGATGCTCTAACAGCAACACCTTTCCTATCTGGCATAGGCAGCCTTAGTTGACAGCAATAAACAATAAGCAAAAGGGATGACAGCAAAACAAATATAAGTATTGTGGAAGGTCTCTTTACTGTGTCTTGCAGAGTGAAAGGGATATCTCGCAACTTCTCATCTTCGAGCCATAGGAACTCTCCCTCGATCAGAGAAGCGCCGAGTGTCCAAGAAACATCTCCAGGCCCAAATATTATCTCCACGCCACTGAGACAGAGGGCATTTTCCAAAAGTGATGTCAAGTAGGGAATTTGGAAGCAGTTTTGCGCGTTGATCTTGTTCTGATCAGACCATGGTCTCGAGCATAACCTCTGGCCCATCTCCCTCATCGTAGTTAGATTCGCCCTCTGGCTTAAATTCAAGGCGTGATAAACAGCAAAAAATCCAGACAATGCATGATATCTTGAGAGGGTATGCAATGTTTTTGTCAGGTTAAGCTTTGTGGTTCCTGCAATAAAGTTGATGGTCAGAATCTGATGGAGCTTAAGGCAGGAGCTTTAACATATAATAAATGCTAAGAGATTGAACTCATAAAGTCGTGTTAGTAATTACGTGTGATGTTTATCATTCTTCATATTATGGAACACATGGAAATCCCAACTCAATGGCTATTCTTCAAACAAGAGGGCCTAAAGTTTGGAGATGAGGCGTGATTCATGTTAACTAGTCCAACTTTGTTTATCAAATATCGATTAAGAAACTAGTACTTTTCTATGCATCGATTCATAAAAGGCCAAGAAAGCTAAATAAGAAAATTACTCGATTTCTAAACTAGCTGGAGGAGTAATATTTCTTTTTCATCAAGAAGTGATAACTAGTCATCACACTATCGTCTATTGACAATGCTTATTAGATTTTCCCATGTAGGAAAAGAAAAACACATGGAGCTGCTTTAGTTACCACATCAAAAGATGAGGAAATTAATAAATTTGCCAACATTTAACAAAAAAATATCACATCCAGATTAATTTAGTTGACCTCCATAAGTAAACAAGCCTGTGCACTGTGATCGATCTAGCGGATCTGACAACTCAAAATTGCTTGAATTGATGGCTGCTACCCTTGCAATGATTTCACACTGCTTCCAATTTAGTTCTCCAACAACGAAGACAAAATTCAGCCCATACTCTTGTAAATGATCACTTAAATTCCCGGAGAGACTAGAATCTACTCCAAAGCAACCATGGCATGTGTAATTTTGTACAAAACCAGAACCAAGACATGGATGTCTAACTTCAAGCATGCCATCACCACTTTGTCTCAGCGCCTCAGTACGACTTAACATAACAACCGACCTGTCAAAAGCTTCACTCAGACCAAAGGCTGGTAATGAATAAGCTGCAAGGTCATTTTCAACCAGCCCAATCTTTGACCTAATAGCATGCTCATCTTCAACGGGAACACCTACTTCAGCCACCACCTGCAACGACGAGCCTCCTAAATCAAGAAGTCCTAATGTGGACAGCCTTGAAGAATTATTAAATACCCCCATTTTGTAATTCAGGGCAACCCAACCATAATATGCTTCTTCCTTCCCACTCAACACCCTGATCCAGCTCTTCCTATGAAGAAATCCATGCTCTTTCACGACACTTTCGACATCATTCAAAACTTGATGTGCACCATCAGCCCCCAACCTCCTCATTCCAGCTGTAGCCAAAACAAGTATAGGAGTTGCTGCACGCCTCTCCAGTGGCACCCATTTTTCAGCATATTTAATCAACGGCTCCAAAGAGGCCCTCACACCAATGGCATCACTAACAAAATTATGCAAACCGGGTTCGGTCTGAATGCAGTGATATTGGCAGCCATTGCTCTCATTCACATTTTCTGGGTAAGTATGCAACAAAATTGGTAAATTCCCGTAAGATTTACTTTCATTTCCAATCATCCATTCGAACACATTTACTCTGGAGCCGGTGCTTCCACAGTCCAAGACAACAGTGAAATATGTGCTCATTTTCTCGGACATAAAAACGCGGTCTTTGAATATCAAATATCCACTAACTATACCAAAAACTAAGAAAAGAGTGACTAAAACGAGTTTCCGCAATCTGGGATTGTTAGAAAACCCCGTGATATGGAACTTCGATTTCGATGGCGACTTGGGCTCCATCCCGGAGATTCAATATAAACTACATCAATCCTAGTTTGAACTGATCTGCTATAATATCTTTTTTGTTCCAAAAGATAATCCACAACAGATTACGGCTCGGCAAGGAATTTGAGGTGACAACATCTGATTACCCATGATCATAATTGATGACATAGAGACACCAGAAAAGATAGATAGAAGAGAGAGAGAGTATGAAAGACCTTCAGATTTCCAATCGATTGATTGAAATTTGTCGAGAGAATTGTGCAGAAGGTGTTTGACGAAATGCCAGACACCTTTTTCAGTTGTAGATCTGCGCGGAGGTGCAGCATTCACTGTGTCTGAGTACAGCTCAGCTGAAATTGGCACTAGAATACCCAAAAACAGTTCCTTTAACTCCGTTTGTTTAGTGTAAATATATAAAAGATGATTTATCTTCAGATGTTACGAGAGAGCGTATATTTTGTAGTTTAAGATAAATTTTGAATTTATTTTGAAAAAAATTAATTTTTTAAAAAAAATTTTGCACTTAAAAAAATATTTAATAACTTATATAAATATTTGATACAGACATCAAAATATTTACATGACACTAATTATACTTTGGTCTCCATTTTCAGTGGACAATGTATACTTCGCACAAAAAATACTATTTCATGTTGATAAAATTTCGAATTCAATATTATTTGATCTGTTTTACTCGATTATAATTATAACTCACCTAAATGAAAAGAAGTTTGTTTGTTGTAGAATTCTCGAGGCTAATTTTAGTCCACGTTGACAACTTGCTGAATAATAATATAAATAAACATACTAATTTGCCCAATGAAGTAGAAGAAAGGGCCTGGAAGAACCCTAATTTCACAAATTTGACCTTGCCCTTTCTACTAACCCTGTAGTCTATCCAAATCCCCCTCTTTCTGCAGATTCTTTCCCAAGGATAAACCTCTCCGTGGAAAGCTCTCTTTGTTACTTCAAATACAATTTCTCCAAAATTCACTTCGCCGCCTCAGAGTTTTTAGCGGCCCCTAACACCTCTCTATCTCCCCCATGTGTGTGTAGTTCATATGTGTATGCGTCTATCTTGGCAAATTTTTGTATAACAATTAGAACCTGGCAATATTTTGTATTTATGATCTCACGGTGTTAGTTTAGGAGATTTGGGCAAGATTGTTCATCCAATTCAAATTTCTTGTTGATCAAGGGTGCACAATTTTGTATATATATCCTTCCTTTTGAATAATTATTACTTTCTACATTTATGAAATTGCGATCTTTCTCGGCGAGTAGTTGTTTATCCAATTCAAATTTCTTGTTGATCAAGCATGGACAACTTTTTACATATATTCTTCCTTTTGAATAAGTATTACTTTCTACATTTATGAAGTTGTTTCTCGGCGAGTAGAGGTTTTGTGGCGTTATATTATGTGTTTATTTTATGAATGTTGATTGGTTATTATCATATAATATACTAGCCTTCTTATTTTTTTTGTATTTTATTTTCAGGGCGTGCTGCTGTTTGTGCAAATATGGGTTTATTGCAATATCTTTGTTTGCTTAAGGTGTAAATGATGGCATTAGCCACAGTTCAGCTGCAGGTAAACAACTCTTCAGGGAGAATTGAGCTTACATTTTCGGTGAAGTCATCAGAAAGTGTTCATGTAGAGGAAGGATAATTTAGTATTTGAATGACTCAAACATGTATCAATTGGTAGGAACAAAGTATTTCTTCATGTACAATTTACTTACCAAGATTGAAGCTCAATCCACATTGCTTGATCTTGAGTGGCGTTTTACTTCTAGATTTTGAGTGATTTTGAACATGATAAGACAGCTCGAATTTTTCCTGCACATCATTCAAGTTACCTTTATTGAATCACTAATTACTCTTCATCAGGTTCAAGATATAGTTTAGTATCTAATCCATCCCTTTGCAGGTCACTGATTTTCTATTGAGTTCTTATAAATGTGGATATACCATCTATAACCACCGCTTGAGATGGTCCTTGCTTGAACAAATGTTTGTTAAGTCGCTATATTTAATGTATTTGAACTTTTAACTTATGCTTGTATAGACTTTGTAAAGATCGTGCATTATCGTTGTGGATGATATGACCTGATAGAAACTTGCTTCCTTGTGGTGTTTTATGAACGTCATATTTATCTGTCTGTACTTCGCGAAAACTTCAGTTCTTTGTTATTCATTTCTCCCCCATTACTTCCTGAGCATTTTAATCAGGATTCCTATAGAAGAGCACCCTCTGTGCCTTCTGTACGGAGCAGAGGGAGCCAACTAAACCACTTTCCGACCTTGGTCCATGCAATTGGGAGAAAAGATAGACTAGTCTCCTTGAAATGCAGATCGTGTTCGAGGTGAGTCATACTTCTATTTTCGATATAATACTTGGAGAATTGTTCATTCACATCTTTACAGACCATGATCTCCATTTTCTAGTCATCCTATGGTTTTGTTAGTATAGAGAGAATCTTGATTGGTTGCTTGAACGTGGGGTATGGAAATGCATTTCTTTATTTGATATTAGTAATCTCTCCGCATTATTCTTGACGCACTCCTGGAAAAATGGTTTCTTTTTTGTGTATGGACCTGCAAGTTTTCACTGAATCTGTAAGCGAGAACATATGGACCATTGATAGCATGAATGTTGGAGGTTTTGTGAAGAAGGGACAGCTTATCCTTTCCACGAGGGATTCAATGAACTCATCTTTATTTCTGTCAACGTGCTGCAAGCATGGACTAGCAAGTCAATTCGCCCAAGAGTTGTATGTATTCATCATTTGATTTTTAAGCTTGAAGATTGTAATAAATCTAGTTCACTGATAGACTTTGAAGAGTTCAATGAACCTCTGAAGAACTCCTTGTCATGCCTTAATATTCTCTTTGGTTTATGCTATCATGTTAAGATGGTGGACACTCTAATAATCTATCGCAAGAGAGAAGTACAAATATTGTGTGTGCGCGCTCGCATTTTCCTGCTACTATTTACTATGAGAGCTACTCTTACTGGACTTTCAGCAGCTCTGCATTTTGAAGTTGTATGTTTCATGATATTTGCTATTCATGACATTGCATATCCGATTATGAAAAGTTTGATATTTGATCTTTTTCAGTGGAGGAGCTTATTTTGGTCTTGGACCAAAGTCAAAATTATTTAAAATATCGGCTTTCAAAGGTGGTAGTCGACACGATGATTCGGATGGCAGAGCTAATGGGTCCAAGTCCCTGAAGAATCCTGTTAAAGTTTCTTATCTACAGCATGAGAGTGAAGAATCAGTTGTGGAGTCTTCGCAGGTACAGGATGTTGTGCCCGCCCCATATACAGAAGAAGATGATACGACAACCAGGTCTTTGGCTATACAGAATCTAGTTAAGAACTGGTTGATGTTACTGCGTACCCCACTGGAAACGCAACCGGTGGATGAGGCTGTCAAAGAGCATTCCAATGAAATATCAGAAGAAGACCGAAATGCTTTGCAACATAATGAAAAACAGGGAGTTTTTAAGGCTTCTTGGTGCTACTTTCTGGGTTTGGATCCAACAATAAAGATACCACTGCTGATATTGT
>AYJT01051644.1:0-19416 GCA_001278415.1 Ocimum tenuiflorum | reverse complement strand
ACGGCTGGTCTCAGCACTCAATGTATATGTTTGTGTGCTTGTGTGGTATGTGCGTCTGAAAGCATTTTTTTAATGCAATAATTTGAATTGGTGGATATTTATGGCTGTAATCTGAGCTTTGGTGTTGGTGCTGGGGTTGCTCATCAGTCTTCCTAGAGATAGCGTTCAGAATTAATTTGAATGCTGTGTTTAGATTATTTGTTTCTGCTGTTTTTATACGGTTCTGTTATGCAGATTGTTTATTATGACCTTAGTCTGACTTGGTGTTGGAAGAAGTATATAAAATAGAATCTCTGTTCAAATATCTAAATTGTTTAAATAGAATAATTTTCCTGTGTTAGCATCCCCTCTGCATTAGCTTCCTCTTGAAACGCACAATTGATTTTTCTAGTAGTAAGCATGAGATAAAAATATTGGAGAGAGTAATACCACTCTCAGCTTCTTCACTATTTACTCCTTCATGATGGACGTGCATTATATCCAACTGCATATTGTTGCTGACTTTTTATTGTTTTTGCAGCACACCACTGTACTTGGCAGTTAACCTTGCATATGGTTCAGAAGTAACCAAAGAATTAGCACCCCTATGGATTATTGGACCACTAATCGTGGCTCTCTATGTTAAGATGTTGCGGGGAATCTGCAGCCTCTATGTTTTCAGTTTCAAGCAAACTGTTAAAGTTGTCAAGAACCTGCCCGCCTTCTGCATGCTGGCACAGGAGTACCTATTCCATGGTAAGCTAAAAGAAGCCATGCAAAAGTATCTATGGCAACCTCTGATAGATATAAAAAACATGGATTACAAGGAACTAGCCAAGAGGAAACTGAAGGATTTGCAATGGTGGTTAGTGGAGCGATACTTGGATTTCGTTGAATCTATATGGCCCCACTACTGCAGAACAATCAGGTTTCTGAAGAGGGCCAATCTAATATAGCAAGAACTGACCAAATGGCATGAAATTCCTAATCTTTGTGTTTGTGGGGTTGAGTTCATTCGATTTGGAGGAATCCTTGGTTGAACCCCCTTCTGAATCGGGTTATCCCCTCAATCAGTTGGAGACATCGGGCAGGTCAATATTCGCACACAGCATCTCCATCTCCTCCGCGGCGTGTTGCAAATTCTTGGTTCGGTTGTTTTGTTGCAGTAACGATCGATCCGGCTGATAGTAATGTTTTCTATACTATACACATTTGATGTTCTGAAACTTTTTCCAGTGTTCTTGTGTTTTTACTATTAGTAGTTGTCATGTACCATTATTCTCTACCATTCAATATCTTGATAGATTGAGCAAGAATAAATTTACTAGTTTTAACTTCGGATTCCAGTTTAGTTCCTGAATCTGAGAGTAGTAGTAGCTGTTGAATGTGACCTCTCTCCCAACTTGAGTCGATTTTATGCTTTAGTTTGCAGAGAGAATTATGTGGGTGGGGATGAAATCGAATTAATGTGGAACCAATCGATTACATAATGCAACTAAAGGTCCTAGTTTTATGTTGTATATTATATTTTTGGAAAGTTTAAAACTTTTATTGACATTTTAACTAGTTTGTTTAAATCGCTTATGAAATTCTATAGAAAATAAATAAATAATGTTGTAACAACGCACTTGCGCTAATTTGCTGAGCAATTATTTACCTTGATATTTATTTCAACCGCATTAATTTGGTTTAATTAGTTATTTGACAAATTTGATGAACTTTACCCTACAAATTGACCAAATCGGATCGATCCCATTTATTTAATCTTAGCAAATTTATTTAATACCTTCATTTTAGTGTCACCAACAGTTTCTGTCCAAATATATTTGTATTTTTAGTTTAAAAATAATTTTGGCACATTTAGTGCTCATTCTACAGATAATTTCCATCGGTATACACCACATAAAATAAAACAGGCGAATGAGCATGCAACTCAAATTATACATTAATTTTGAAACTGGAATTGTAAATATGTTGAACCGGAAGCAAAAGTAAATATATGAAATTAAAATGAAATAAAATCCCGTGGGACCATGATGCAACTTAATTTGATCGCTCAATTTCTTACAATTATTAACATATAATTAAATAGGAGGCCTTTCGTTAGACCGCCTAAATTATTTAGAAGGATTTGAGTTTAAGATCAAGACAGAATATGAATTTGAATCTAAGATCCAATGCGCATATAAGTTTGATTAGTGAAAATAAACTATTTAGATCTGTCTAAATTATTTCAACAATCTAATATAAATTTTTCCCTATAATTAAAATTTCTAACTCATCCTATGTGGGGGTGGGGGGAATACATAATATATATTAACAATTTTAAGAAAAATTAATAGCCACTTATGCTAAATTTATTTAATAGCCACTTATGCTAAATTTATCTTTCTTATTTTATTTTTCTGAAAAAAAAAAGAAAGATGTATTTGGCATATAAGGTTGCAGCTCTATTACTCTCCCTCCAAACTGTAAACACAATGTTTCTATTTCAGACCTGGAAAAAAAGACTACAATTAGAAATATTTTTTCTTTATTTTTCAAGGATACAATTGTTAAGAAGCTGAATCATAAATAGCTTCTTAAAGTTGAAAAATCTCATCTATCGATCAAGACAATGGAGCTGAGCTGCTTACTCTACTTTCTTAATGTACAGACAGATAAACTAAACGAATAAAATAATAAATTACCACTTAAAAATTTCCAGAAAGCATAAAAAATCATCAGCATAATAATCAGACATGTCTTTGTTGCCCATTTTGGTTTTTTTGCTTATCCAATCGATTCGATTCTACCAGCAAGCGAGCAAACTCCTTACGCGTTGCACGTATTTCTTCTCTGAGGTTTGTAATCTGCATCAACGAGAAAAATAGGATACTAAAAAAAAAAAAGAATGTTTATCACAGATAGTGCATTAGTTCCACAGATTCTTTTTGTTTTTTTTCTCTTATTTACAGTGCGTCGTTATAGTCGGAGACCCTTTAAACCATGATGTATTATCATATATGCGACGGCAAGAAGGCTTCAAACAAATATTAAAAATGTTGAAACAGTAAAAACATAAAATACCTTGAGATTGAGCTCTTTGTCTGTCTCCTCGTACTCTTGGCATCTGAAAAATAGACAGAGATGCACAAACGCGCAAGTAAATAAATTTTGGTGGTATAGGTATGAAGATGTAGATGTTTGGTCGGCATAATTAACAAGTGAATTAGATCTATGACACGAGACTTACTGAGCGTGTAGCATTTGGTTTTCTTTGATTTTAGCAGCTGCTTCTTCTTGCAACTTTCTTGCAGGATCGACAGCATGCTGCATGAAGGAAAACAAAGTATCAAAAACAGATATGGAACATCATGCATGCAATTAACAAATCAAGTTATCATTAACTAGATGTTTCCTGTTACTCAAATGAGACACTTAAACGGATATGCCACAAGCAAAATAATGTTAGCATATCAATTCTGTATAAAATAATATATATGACAAAAGCACCTGTAATACATCTCTGCCATGACCAATTTCCACCGGTTTTCTATTCGCTCGTTCACATTCCATTACTTGCTCGCATCTTTTCCTCTTGACAGTCGCTCCTGCGTAATTCCAATGCAGATCAAGCTAACATCATCTGTTCCCTTAGCAGGCTTTACTTAAGTGAAGAAATTTAAAGATATGATGTCTCAGTATTTTTTTGTTCTTACCCTCAGCATTTTGATGCAAGGACGGAAAAGAGATTCCGGATTTAGTAGGCATATGATTCGACACAGCACTTACTTCTCGTTTAACTCCGGCTGCTGAAGACGCTTTTGCACCAATAGCACCCGAGGAGTGCTTAGTTAGTATCACTGGTCTATATATACCAGATCCAGAATCGAGCTTAGAATTAGGCGCAAATTTGTATGTCGCTGGAGGGTTCTTCTTAATTTGATAACCAATGAGTCCACAATGGTAATCCCTGCCAAAGCAGAATGCCGTAGCATCGTTGGCATGAGCCACAAGGACAGGATGTTCAATGTAATTTATAAAACACACTACCAAATTACAGAGAATAAGGAGAGAAAAATCAGAATCTTGATTTTGAGGTTTACATTGGCAGATATAATAGATGAAGTTACTTTGGACCTGAATTTTATGTTCCCTAGAAACAGATAACTTACCAGTATTCTAGTGTCATCTCTTTCAAGCGGGCTTCGAGTTTCTGAAAAACTGGAGTTTTCTCAAAGTCTTGTTTGTTGTGGGTAGGCTCTATGATGTTTGCTTCCAAAACTCCTATCAAACAAATACGAAGTTATGCAGTATCAAGTTTATGCCATGCAGGACAGAGAAAAAAACACATGGCAATATACAAGATTCTTACCAACAACCCCTCTCCCTCTGCTGTCAGTATAGGTTACAACAGGCCAAAACGGCTGCAATGGGAAGAGACAAAATGGATGTAAGAGTGGATTGAACAATAATAATTCACACACGATGATTGCAACATGTCAGCTCTTTATCTTATCTTTTTTTGTTCGCTATCTCTCTAGTTTCAGACATGCAATATCGTAAGCAAAAACTTAGCCAGGTCATTGTCAACACAAACAATCATCTTTATCATTCAACAGTACTGATGTATATGAGCAGAATAATCTATAAACATAGTTCATGTCAACCAAAACTATAGAACAATCACTAGAAAATGTCAAGAATATAAATTGCTTTCGAAGCAAAATTGAACAACTTCTTAAAAAAACAAGGAAATAATAATTGCTACATGCATATATGTCGTAATGCAGCATTTTAAATAAGTGATTGAACAAACTCAAACATCATCAAGTGTACCCTAACAAACTGAAACGTGATCATCAAAGAAAAAAACAGCGATAGGGAGGGATCTTTCATTTTACATGCCACAATGAAAAGGCATGGGTAAGCAGCAATTCAGAAACCTATATATCACAATGCCGGATACGGGACTGATTGTTGGGAAAACTAAGTTAGTCCGAAAGACTAATTGGAAATGAGCGATTGCACTTTGTCTAACAGATATTACAATGTCAATTAAACAAAAGAAAGTGTTAACATCTGAAATGGCAGATTTGTCCTAGAAAGATCCTGGACTATACTTGCTTGACTTAATGGTATTTCCACTATGGACTATGGACAAGGACAACATCAGAAGATTCATGAATTCAGTAAAAGCGGTTATACCAGTATCAGTCTATTCTTGTGGTAGACATTAAAACCGTGTATATTCACTGCTGGAGCTTCCTTCAGAAAGCCAATCGTTGTGGTGATTACAGCCTGCAATCAGTAAAGCAAGGATGACATATCTATTTAACCGATCACAGGCTAAGAAGTAACCAGAGAAAGACAAATCTTGTGTTAAAAGGTCAATGCATAACCATTTCTTCAAGTTGAGGCATAACAGTGAATGACAGTCTGTAACAGTTCTCCACCCGTATAATTCCTAATCCTAGTGGCTCTAAACTAGCAGTACTTAGCGATTACGTTACATTCAAAAAAGTAGCACTTTGCATTAAGTTCCAAAACCTCCATATATTTACCCTAACATATCTTTGTCTAACCCAGCATATTTGCTGAAGTCAGAGTTGAGTGTATCTAAGAACTCACATGCATGTATATGATATCTCCATTTATGAGAATGTGTAATATATGCACAAGTACAACTAGTGTATTTGCAGAAATAAATCATACCTCAACATTCTGAGGTCTGTACATAATAAATTCCGGAAATTTGAGATCAGTTGCAACGTTATGATACTTAACACTTTGTCCACGCAATAATATGTTGAATCCTTTGGGAAATTGCATGTATAAAACAGATAAATATGCCTGCATAAATAAGAAGGGCGAGTATTATTGGCAGGTACTTACAGCTTTGCAAATACACAAATATGTGGCAAAAACTTACACGAAGTGAATACCTAAGACGATTAGCTAGATGCTGTTCATTTGCTTTTGTCTGAGAGGAATTGTTATGGTTTCCAGATAGACAAATATCCTGATAAAACTCAAATGGGGTTGATTGTGAATAGTATTGCAAAACATTACCCGATACAAAGAAAGAAAAGGAACTGATTCATTACAACAAATCCAGTCACAACATACTGCAACAAAGCCTATCACAAAAAGTACCAATCAGCACAAACCTCTGGGTCTGACTCAAAATCAAGCTCCATTTTTCCATCATCGGTATGCCATAAATTGTAAACTATTATCTTGGTACCATGAGGGCCAATGTCATCACACTGCAAGATATAAACAAAAAATGTCAGAAAGGAAATGACAGACACAAGGATGAGAATGTGTTTCCATAAAACAAACAAAAAGACAAACAAGAGAAGTGTCATTTCAGTAGTTCCATGGATGTTCTGCGTACTTGTTTCAGAAGTTCTGCTTCCGTGGTAAATGGAGACCATTCCAAGAGGATGGAAAGATTACTATTTAGATGTTGTTCACCATGTAATGCATTCCATGAGCTAGTACGTGAGTCCAACTCATAATCAACCTGTGTTGCAAAGAGAAACCTGATCTTTAAAGCGTTTTTAGCACAAATATTAATTCTGAAAAGTAAGCACCTTCTGAAAAAATAAACAAAGCAATATTAGTCTTAAGAAAGGAAGGTGTTCGAATATCAGAGATTACAATAATTTGAGAAAAGATTAAAACAGAAAGATTTCCCATAAAGTTATACTGATGTTGAATTAGAGAACAATCATAGTCCACAGTGATTAGAAATTAGAAAAACTAAATCATCTCTCACATTTTACATGTAGCAGTTCCAGTGCAGAAACTTGCCGTCCAGTGAATAAAATCTTTTGATAGAACCTCAGAAGGTTTTGAGTGAGATAGTTTAGATCAATTCTAGCATATGTTTCATTAAAGATACTCTATTAACAAAAGGGGACAAAAAATTACTTTTCCATACCTTTTCAAATAAATCTTCAGCCAGAGAAATTTCTACAAATAAAAATTATTTATATCAAACAACAATTTTAGACCAAAGTGAAACACTCACCATTGGAACTACTATTTTATCTTGGCCTGTTCGCATTAAAAACGTATAAGATAGCAGACCTACACTTTGGGTCAATTTCCTGGTTGACAAAAAAAATTAATAAATAAATCATATATATATAGTCAAAATTAGCAAACATAGACAAAGTCAACTGCAAGTAGATAAAGAACATATTCAACATCCTCAAGATAATCTATTGCTTACTATTTACGCATTGAAATTTAAATGCAAGTAAACAAATAAAATGTTATTGAAATTCTCAGGATATGCTTTTGTGTAATCCTGAAAGTTTCATCATAACAAAAGGGGAATAGTTCCATGGAGGTCTATTATTCAATCCCTATGTTGGTCTCCATCGCTTGAAATAAATAGTCCTTCATGATCAAGAGGATTCTCTAGAAGAGAACTAGAAGAATGGGATGGGTTAAACTCAGGGTTGTCTGGTGGGTCCAAAATTAAAGAGTTGAAAACCATATTCGTGTATCTTGATCAACTAAATATTCAAATTGCATCTTTAAGTTTTTAATCAATATAATTCTCAAGTGTCTCTTATACAATCTATTTGTTTAAAAAAAATAATTTTTTCCTGTTTCTTATAAAAAACAGTAGAATAGAAAATCAACCCGAGGTGTGCAGCAAGGCCCCGGCATGTGAGACAAATAACTAACCGAAAAAATCCTTCAGGGTATAATAATATTCATAAGGTCTGATTGATTCAAACACGAAACGATGCACATATATACAAATCCACATACAAAAGGTGTATGCTATACCAAAGATTTTCAAACAAACAAACAGGCACACAGGGTTGGCCACATAGAGATGATATATACATCTTAAACAAAGTAAAGACACCTGTCCCTCATGGAGCGACTGAAGACAACAACATCCGCCCCGAGTCGCATAGAACTGGTTTTAAACCCATTACCATCTGAAAAGATTTAAATCAACATCTTACTGTGATACTGAAAAAATCAGTTACGACCGCTAAGTAATAAAGGACAATTTCATACTCACACCGTCCAATGGTAGTTTTTGAATTCTTATCAGAAAATCCAAAACTAACACAACGCCGCATTGCTTCGGGGTCCATTCCACCACCATCATCTAATATCGGAAAAGCAAAATTAAAATTACGAATCACTCAATTTTTACTTTAAGGAGAAACCATTGATAAACAGCTAAAAATCCAGTATCATAATTCTGAATTTGAGACACTAAGTACCTTGGATTAATAAAGCTGGAGTTCCATCCTTGGGATTTGAGATCTTATCAATGACAGCATAGGTGGCCCCATTTTGTATCTATCCATAAATGACCCATGGAATAAAACATGAATGCATACCAACATATCACTTATGAAATCAGGAAATAATAAGTTCCTCCATTGATCATGCATGCAATTTAAACAAAAAGAGAAACCTCAAAAGATGTTCTATATGGCAATTTACGACATGCATCGAGCTGGTGCTTCATCTTTCTCACCACAAGCATGTGTATAAAGGGATTAACAGGTTTTACGCATGTCTCCCTTGTATGTCAACTATGTTGAGTTTCGTAATATGTTATGATGCCCCACATCAGATCCACATAAACGTGTGGATGGGCGTACAAGTGTGGATCAAACCTTGATACTTCGCCATGGTTTAGGATTAAGTTAGGACCAAATTGTTAGGATATATGCTAAGGAGCCATAACTTATCCCAATTATCACGATCAAAGGTTAAGGATTGGCCTCGCATTTATATATCCATCCACACTTTCATGTGTACCCAATGTGTGACACCATGACTCCATCCACCTTCCAAACCTAACATCCACGACCGACACACTCCTAGTGGGAACCCAATCGCCCATACATTGGGCCCACAACCGGGTGGCAACCTTAGGTTCACACTTAAGGTAGCCCCTTTCCATGGTGATCCAAGCGGCAGGTCAGATCAAATTGATAGGCATATGAGTTGGAGCCCCAACTTATCCCTCACTTAGAAGCCCATCCATACTCTAATGTGGACCAAATGCGGGATATTATAACTGTGAGGGCTACCTACCTTATATGCCAAACAATGGTTCTAATGCATGAAATGAGCGTGCCAAAAAAAGGAGCTACCCGTTGTTTGGGCCCAACCGACCAAGGACGTCCGGTGCCACAAAAATGGCTGCTTGTTGTGTGTGCCCAAGAGAATAGGGTTGCCACTTATAGTGTGCTAGTTGTGGGTGTCCTAAGGCCACATAAAGGGGTTATTTGTTGAGTCGTTGTATGATCCCAAGGTTGTCACTCAGATGCGCGACCAAGAGGAGATTATTGCCAACAAAATGTGGTCCTTCGTATGGATTGCCACCGGATCGAATCCAAATAAAAGTGAATGGGGAAATATACATGGAAGTCAATTCACTACCCTCGACTATGGTTTTGGGTTATGTTAGGGCTCCCTACATTATATGCCTAACATAATATGAACATAGTCTACCAATGAAACAGACGTGCAGGATAAAGAGTATGCCAACTTATCTGAGTAGAGAGTGATGAAATACGAAACCAATGAGTAGAGAGTCATGAACAGAAGCACTGTTGGTTTTAAAGAAGAAGAAAATGTAATCATGCATCGGCAAAAGTGGAAACTATGATAAACATGTTCATAACTTCATTCCATCATAAAAACAAACTGCATGAAGCAAGCAGTAATGGTAGTGAAAAACGAAACTCAAAGTGTAGCACCAAGGTTATTAATCACCATGGTATGCCAAACAAAAGATGAAAATGCAGAGAACAAAAATAAAATGATGCAAAAGAGTACCTCATCAACGGAATTATCAAGCAATTCTGCCACCGCTGTTAACATGGGAGAAGCATAAGAGGAATGAGAAGATATAAAGTGTTCAATTTTGATATAACTAAGCTGAAATGAGGAACTACCAAAGGTCCATACCACCAAAGACCCACTTATGAGAAGTAGCATTAGAGTGCAGAAATTTCGGGTGAATACGAAGATAACCTTTCCCATCTGCCAATCAAATAAAGAATCCATGATTACCATGAAACAGTCATACAAAGACTGCATTTTTGTCAATGCAATTCATGAAACAAATAAAACCCTAAGTTTGCCAATAACAGTATAAACATCGAACAGAAAAGTACTTTGACAAGTTGCTTTAGAAATAAGCTTGTCGTCATAGTTTCCAGCTTTCCAGAACTGCCGACAAATCGGGGCTGGGGATATTGATGATGTCGAGCAAAAGCTTGAATCTTCAATTGGACCCGAAACACCAATTGGAGCATTTGAAACTGTCGACCTAATATAATCACTTCCCAGTCTTCTATCGAGTGTATTGGATTCTTGCAAGCATCCGCCATTTACGTCTTGCTCCAATTTAACAGCTTTCGCGCCAAGCTCTCCAAGATTGTTATTGTTTGTGGAGTTCATCTTAGGGCCTGGAGAAATGAAACACAAGCCAATCAGCTGACAAATACACCAAAGATTGCAGATTTACCAACTGGTTAGCTGATGGCAGAATTAAAGCAAAGCGCATGCAAGACATTACAAGATTATAGAAGCGGGCCCAAATCAAATTATTTGTTATAGTCCGAGTTAGGAATTGGGGGGAAAAAGTTTGCAGTGGACAAGTAATTATCCGTTACTAGAAAGGGGGTCAAGTAGTGAACAAAAGGGGGGAAAGTGGTGAACATAAACATTTTTCTAGTTGGAAGGGGAAATGAGATACCTCTCGAAAGTCTTTATATACCGTTCATCATTAAACCGCCCTCAATGGGGTAATAGAAACAATTTTTAATGATGTAAAAGATAGATCTTGTAAGAGATTTTTTTTTTACAATTACTGAAAAAAATGCTCTTCGAAACTCGAGCTCGAGCGACACATGTCAGTCGAACTAATATGTCAGAGTTTGATGATTTAGAAACAATTAAAAGAAACGAGTTGAATAAGAAATACTCTCATTTTCTTCTAGTGGAAATTTAATGCATCCTTTTCAATCGATTTTTCAATGTATAATTCAAAATTGACTTTTCAATAACCCGCCCCCAATTACTACACATTATGCTTCAATTAAGTGTTTGACCCCATCATAAAAAGCTACCAATTTTCTCAATTAAAAAAAGTACTGCCAATGATAGTGCAAAGCTATAAATGTAGAGGTAAATGTGGTGGTTCGATGTTGTAAAGATATAATTAGAGTTTTTAGATATTGCAAATGCATTAAAAGGGTTATATTTATTTATTTATTTGAATCGTAAGGGCAACAATTGTATGAAGTGATCAAACTACAAAAATGGCATGACTACGGGCAGTAGTCTATATATAGGCTCTTGTCCCATACGACTTATTGAGATTCTCGGATAGTCAACTTGGCCGAAGAGATCCGCATTTGATTGAGTCCTCTTACTCGATCCATTAAGTTGAAAGATTATACTTTGGCGTGGTCTACTTTCTCGTAGGTGTGGTAATTCATGCATGTCATGTCGTTATCGTGTCGATTTGTTAGTGACACAATCTGTTAAAATCCAACACGAACACCAACATGTTAAGGATATGATCGACACGAACACGACATGACCTATTAAGTCCTAAACACGGATATGACACGAACCCAACACGAGCACGATACTGATTTGATAAGAACGTGATCCGATAAACACGATAACACAAGAACCAACACGAACACACACAAAAATGATCTGTTAAGAGTTTGATTCGACAAGGATTTGATAAATAAAATAAAATATAAATATATTTATTAAATTATTAATGGGTAACACAAATACAACATGAACACGATTTGTTTAACGAATAAGATGAACACAACATGAAGTTTTTGTGTCCTTAACGGGTTGAAACGATAGTGACACAAACATGTTAAGCCTCGATATTCATCAATTATTATTGTGTAGATTGGTGTTGGGTTCTCATATCGTGTCAGGAATTATCAACCCTACTTTCTGGATGTTCATCGATTGACCACGCATGCTTAAACACCTAAAATTTATAGGTTAATTTTGATCTATAATAATAACTCTTACATCTTCATGGTATCAACTATCAATACAAACGAATATTATGGAAATTAAATAAGACATAATCGAAACCTTTATTCACTAAAAACACGACACAAATAAAATATTTTAAAGAACAAATATGCAAACAAATAGTATAATCATGTAATGGCTTCATAGAAAAAATAATTCATCAGGACCTCAAAGGTAAAAAAAAGTTAGACAAGACTAGGGGTAAGAGCAACCCAAGAGTCAAAGAAACTTGAATGTTGAAGGAACTCAAAGGTTGAAGTAATTCAAAAGTTGACGAATTGAAGAGATCCAGTTTATATTATAAATTTTGTTGTATATGTTGAAAACCGATCCCCTCTGCATATTTTTCGAAGATCAACAAGATTATGAACGATGCTGCTTTTGTCATAACAACATATTCTCACTTTGCACGGTTTTGAATATTATGTATTTTATCTCCATATCTTAAAATGTCTTATGGACTATAGGTTCTTTTGAATTTGCCATTACTCCAATGTTATGACAACAAATAATGATTCATTTAAGCACACCCAAATACACCCTCAATTATAGCTTTTCAGCCAAACAACCTCCTTGGTAGTTGTACTACTTTTATGGTAGACTTCATGCACTTCTGCTCCTCCCCCGTAAATGGCTCCGTCCCTCCTTCGATATGATCACATGACCCCAGATAAACTTATCATTGTATCTCTTACTTAGGAAATTTGAATCTGTATAATCTTAATGAGTTCGACTATCTTACTGGTAAACTTATTAATGGTTGGTGGGTTTTGGAACGAGAAAGTAAAATAATATCTAAATACGGTGTTTGGTAAGGGAATGGTTCTCATACCCATATCATTACTTGTACTATTAAACTTATACCTACAGTGATTCTCGATAGTTAAACCAAAGCTCACCTAAATGTTAACAATGAGTAAGATAAACACGTTTTTATCGATGTTGGTTTACTAAATTTAGAAATCCAAAAAGTCGTCATTCTGCCTCGCTCCCTCGCGCGCTCTCTCTCACTCTTCCCCTCCTGCTTCGACTTTTTCTTGGAAATGAATTCTGATCACGAACTATAATTTATGAGCTTGCTTATGGAGCCACGGGAGAGATTTCGACTGAATTTTTGAATCGAGCTGAAGATCAAACAATCAAAATCCCAAGAATCGCGGCCGCTGATCAGTTTTTGGTCTGAATCTTCTTCTCCATTGAAAGGTATTTGAATTGGTGGAGAAGATAGGATGGATTCACGGAGGCAGGTATTCTCGGTGGACCTTCTGGAGAGGTACGCTGCCAAGGGACGGGGAGTGATAACGTGTATGGCCGCCGGCAATGACGTCATTGTGCTCGGAACCAGCAAGGGTTGGGTAATCCGCCACGATTTCGGTGTTGGCGATTCACATGGTGGGGCTTTTTCCACTTCACATGTAAATTCTAGATAACTATCATTTGATGATCTATATATATTAAAGCAGCTGCAAGTCACACTAAGCTTGTTTCTGATTGATTTCCTGTTTATTAGTTTAGCGACGGGGATATATTATCTGACAGACTATTGAGAGTTGGTTTTGTAGTTTGATTTGCTGAATTCCTCTAGGCGTTAGCAGTTTCTGTTTCGCCTTTATCATATTTCCGTCTTCGAAGTGTTTACAATTGGGATTTGATTAACACATTTAAAAACATTCGTTCTTTATTGATTTGGGAGTCCTTTGTCAGATATTGACCTCTCTGTGGGGAGACCTGGCGAGCAGTCAATCCATAGGGTTTTTGTTGATCCTGGAGGTAGTCATTGTATTGCTACTGTAGTTGGTGGTGGAACTTCTGACACTTTTTACACTCATGCGAAATGGGCTAAGCCTCGTCTTTTGAGCAAAATGAAGGGCCTTATCGTGAATGCTGTTGCCTGGAATAGGCAGCACATTACAGAAGGTAAAGTTTTGCTCCTATGTCTTCTTTAATTTGGTTCTTTATCCCTGTGGACAATTTGATCCAAGTCTTGTGTATTTGACATACTTGTGCAGCTTCCACAAGAGAAATTATTCTAGGTACAGAAAATGGCCAACTTCATGAAGTTTCTGTTGATGAGAAAGACAAGAAGGAAAAGTACATCAAATCTTTATTTGAACTCAATGAACTTCCTGAAGCTTTCACATCACTGCAGGTTTAGTACCTCCATGTATACTTCCTTCGTCACCTTTTTCCGTTGTCTATCCTTGATGATTCTAATATTTCTAAACCGTGATTAACATATCGATGCTTATTGACACATTAGGAATAGAAACGCTCTTACCTCATTGATACAAATTGGAATATTTTGCACTAGTGTTCCCTTTTTCTTTTGGACCCGTTGCTCATTCCTTTTAATTATTTTATCTTTTATTAAAAAAGCTACTTTCTGTGCTCGCTTTTTAATTTTATGAATTCTTGATGGGCTTAGTATCATAATACTTGTTAGACATATAAACTAGAGAGCCCTAACTTACCCAAAACCATAGTCAAGGGTCAAGGATTAACCCCCACTTTTATGCCCATCCACACTTTGGTGTGGATCTGATGTGGTAGATCACAATCCACCTCCATTTTAAACCAGACATCCAGGGCCGGCACATGCATGGTGGCAACACCTTGACCCACATGTTGGATAGCCCCTCTCTGTGATATGTCCAGCCGGCAGGTCAGTCCAAACTGTTAGGCATATAAGCTAAGGAGCCATAACTTATCCCAATGCCATGGTCAAGGTCAAGGGCAACTTATATGCTTATCCACCCTTCAGTGTGAATATGAAGTGAGGCATCATAGGAGAACCACTGTTGGTGTGTTGAAGATTATTATCCCTGATTAATTAGTGAATCAACACTAGAGTATATAGATTGATGATGATGTTTTAACTCCATTATCAATTCATGTTAGATATTGGTTTAACTTGTGAAGCTAAGCAGTGTGCAACAAATATTATTCTTGTTTCAATTCTTTTCTTTCTGCCTTCTCTTTCCATTTTGTTTTTCCCTCCTAGTCCAGTTTGCCTTGGCTTTTGGTACTATGAGATATATCATGAGATCAGAATATTATTTTTGTTTAATCCTTCTCATGCAATTTGTTTATTCTTTCCCTCCTTCATTTCCAGATGGAAACAGCAGGCACAAGTAATGGAATTAGATATTATGTTATGGCGGTTACTCCCACTCGGCTTTATTCTTTCACAGGAATGGGTTCGTTGGAAGTAAGTCTAAATTGACCTTCCTCCAATAACTTGATAACTTCACTGACTGTTTAAAAATAATATAATGCCTTCTTGTTACATCCTTGCAGTCTGTCTTTGCAAGCTATGCTGACCGCGCAGTTCATTTCATGGAGCTTCCTGGTGAAATCCCAAACAGGCATTTGCTTGGATCCTGAATCTTTTTGACATGTTGCTCGAAAAATGACATATAAATGGTCACTAGCAAATGCATCTTATCTATTTCTACTTTTAAATGATTTTTGAAAAAAATAATAATAAAACATAAATATTTCTTATAGGTGATCAAGTAATCTATTGGGTCACAGTGCTATTAGCAGCGAGGATTAGGTCATCACCTTTTGATTAACATGTTGAGCAAGCATATCTTTTTGTAGAAGTGGATGATGAGATTTAATATTGATTTCGTGCAGTGAGCTGCATTTTTTCATTAAGCAGAGAAGAGCAATACATTTTGCATGGTTGTCCGGAGCAGGAATCTATCATGGTGGCCTTAATTTTGGAGCACAACATAGGTGAATTTCTGTCTTTTATTCCTTAAAAGTAATTTAAGTAACAAAGTTTATAGTTTCAATATCCTGATTCATATTTATTTGAAGTGATTTGTTGAGTGACAAGTTTGTCATTTGTATTTCCTATTGCTAACACTTTGGGAGCTTGATATTAGTTCGCCAAATGGGGATCAAAACTTTGTGGAGAACAAGGCTCTCCTAGATTACTCTAAAATTGGTGAAGGTGTGATGGTTAAACCTAGCTCCATGGCAGTGTCAGAATTCCATTTTCTTCTTCTGGTTGGGAACAAGATTAAGGTGCGTGTGCATCATCAGTATTGATCTTGTTGCTGCAGTTTTTACCTAGTTATCTGATGATTTCAAACAAATTATTGTAGAATAAGGTGCATAAATATGGCTGTCCTCCACTAGGCTGTTCCATGGAAAGCATTTCCTGTGTTTAGGAATCAAATAATTGAGTGATAAAATGTAATTCAGAGTTTACAAAAAAATACTTTCTGATTTTTGCAATACGCTTATGTTTTCATTGGTCCTCTGTTATGATGTCCATGAAGCACCTACAGATTTCTATATTCTGCTCCTGTTTTTAAATTTCTCCACATCACTCTTTTAAGAAATTTATGCCACCTTTCGTTGTTGTTTTCCATGTATACCTAAAATGCCATTCTCCATTTATATCTTGTTTAAATAATCATTAGATGCTTGACGACATGACATCCAACTTTTTTTTTTATTAGAGTAGAGTTTGAGAACATCATCATTAATTGAAAATGACTGAAGCACTCATATAATCATATTTATGCTTGTAAATAGGTCTGCATTACACCTCATCAATTTTTCAACTATACTGAAAATCTAGCATTTAAACATTTTGTCGCTTTTGGCGTAATTGATGATGTTTCTTTGTTAACCTAGTCTGTTCTGGGAATTAAGCACACAACTTTTTTCTTTGGATTTACGCTCATTAATTTCCCTTTGTTTATTTTGTTTCCTTTTTCCTTCTATTGCTTCCTTTTCTGACTAAATTGACTTTGTCTTCAATTTTTTTCCGAAACATTTTTTAGGTCATTAATAGGATCAGTCAACAGATTGTTGAGGAGCTTTATTTTGATCAAACTTCTGATGCAATTTCAAGAGGTGTTCTAGGTTTATGCAGCGATGCGTCTGCTGGGCTTTTCTATGCATACGATCAGAATTCCATCTTTCAGGTATTGCCTTGCTAATGTTGGTTTAACATTGCTTGTCTAGCGTCAAACAGACTTTTTTTTTTTATAATTTTCCAGTCCGAAACTGTCAATATAGGTATCCATGAACGATGAAGGCCGAGACATGTGGAAGGTGTATTTAGACTTAAAGGATTATGCTGTAGCTTTGGCAAATTGTCGTGATGCTCTCCAAAGAGATCAAGTTTATCTGGTGCAGGTCTGATGTTTATCTGAAGTATATGAGTTTTGAACTTTTGTTTGCAAATCCATAAATACCTCCGCATCATGCTCATACTGGGAGCTTGGTTGAAAATGTTGTGATGCAGGCTGAAGATGCTTTTGTTGCAAAGGATTTTCTCAGAGCAGCTTCCTTTTATGCTAAGGTAGTCGGTGTTCCTTCTATAACTGGTGCTATGCCCTATCTGTTTACATATATGTCGGGGAATATATGTCGACATTATAGAGTTAGGGTGAGGATGTATAACAATTGGAGCAGCCATAAGAAGAGAAAGAGTCACTTTGGTAGAACATATACTTGCTGCTTCAGCTTACAGATAATTGACATAATGCACTTAGTGGTAGGATCCACTGAAATCTGGAAGGGTATTACTTATCGTTTACTTTCTTTTTGGTGCATGATGTCATTCTCACAACTCCGTGATCTTCATTCTGCTGCAGATTAACTTTGCCTTGTCATTTGAAGAGATCTCTATAAAGTTTATAAGCATAGGCGAACAGGTGAAAGGCTTCTCTTTAACATCTTAACGAGAAGTGTAAAAGTGTTCTCGTTCTGAATTAGTAGTTCACTTTCAGGATGCTTTAAGGACATTTTTGCTGCGGAAGCTTGATAACTTTTCAAAGGATGACAAATGCCAAACAACAATGATTTCCACGTGGGTGACTGAATTGTACTTGGATAAGGTTTGTCTCTTGTGGCAGGATTCCTGAAAAAATAAACTATTTACTTGTATTCTCTTTCTATGGTGGCATTCTTATGGATTTCTTAACTTTTTGGCAAAGGGGAAAGCATTACATTAAGGTGTCGGACTGTGAATCCACATTAAGGTGGCATTCTTCGTTATACCAATGTATTTTTCTTTGTACCAGATTAATCGACTACTTTTGGAAGATGATGCTGTATCAGAAAATTCAAGTTCAGAATATCAATCGATTATCACAGAATTTCGAGCATTTTTGAGTGACTGCAAGGATGTATTGGACGAGGCTACTACCATGAAACTTCTAGAAAGGTGATTTCCGTTTGTGTTACTTGTATTTTTTTGTACTTATTGCTTAGCCTGTTCCTATTGAATCTCGGCGGCTATAAGAAGAAAAAGAAGTTTGGATTTCTACTTCATTGAATTTGTTACAGCATCTAAAGCTACTTATGCAGTTTATCGTATTTTCATATTAGGAATATTCTAGACTTCTAGTGCTGTTTCATTTTGATTTGTTTGGGCTAATATCGGTTATATAAAACGTGAAACCCTCTCCTGTTTTATGCACTGTTATATTTGTGACTTCTATAGCATAATGTTGCAATTTGCTAATTCATTCCCAAGATCTCAACCTTAAAGCATGCCTGCGAAATATTGCAGCTATGGTAGAGTTGATGAATTGGTATTCTTTGCTAGCCTTAAAGAAGAGCATGAGATTGTGGTCCGTCATTATATCCAGGTACATGTATTGTGCTACACCATTGTTTCTTATGGGAACTTCAATTTTCATGCTCCTCAGTGTCATCATTTACATGTTTCCATTTTTATGCACAATTATCATATTACTGAGAGCTGTTTTCCAGCTTGAATTCATTCCTTCAACCACAATTAAATCTATTTTTCCTTAGTTTTACCCTTCAAACAGTCCGTAGATCATTATACATTTAATTCTTCAGTTGGCTAAGAAGTTGTAAACATATGCTAAACAGATTAAGCATTGAAGTTTATGTATGTTTCTTTCCTCTTTCTACGTCCTTTCAAATCGTGTTTTTCCTACTTTTTATTTTGTTCTAATTCATAATGTGGGGGAGCTTTTGAGGGAAACGAAAAAAAATGCATCGTTATACAAAGGGAGCGTACCAGCAGGACCCTGCTGTCATCTTTTTACTGGTTGTAATTAAATCTCGTTGTATTATAGTTTTCTCGGGAAATTATGTACTTCAAATATGGAAATACCGTGAGGTTGTGGAGACTTCATAGCTAGCTAAAGGATTGATGTATGGTTAAAGTTAATCAATAAGCCTTTTATTGGGCTTGAAGTTAACTTATTTATCTGGATCACAACATTGCAGTATCTTTTGCATGTCAATGCCTTTCTTGCTTACCAGATATCTTGAAAGTTGCTTATTTACTTTGGAGGAGGCGTATTATTATGCTCACAATAGAAGGATCTGAGCTGACTTCTTCTTAATATCTTTGATGTGCTCCATTAT
>AYJT01051638.1:0-13724 GCA_001278415.1 Ocimum tenuiflorum | reverse complement strand
ATTTTGGTGTGGAATCAGACTTACAGAAAGAAGGGGGTTTTGGGGTTGTTGAAGAGATTTCCTGATTCGGAGCTGAGGAATGCTGTTGATGGGCAGTACGTCAAGATCACTGGGGTAATTTCACCTTGCGGTTTTGGTTAAAAAATGCCTACTTGTTAACTTGACCAGATTTCTTTATTGTTTATTTAATTACGTGGATGTTGGTTTTAGCTTTATTGAGGTTCTGTCTTCTTTATTTATTTTTTGTTCACGTGGGGTCCAAAAACTTGGTGATTACTGCAGCTGATTGATTTAAGGATATTTTACTTGTCAGTTGGAAAGTTTCAGATAGAAATCATAGAATCGCGTTGTGAAAACGGCCAGTAAGCTGGAAATTTTCCAATAGGATTTGTGTTACTGAGGTGAAGATACATAGAGATAAAGCCATCTCATTGTTATTATATACGATGATTAATTTGAAAAATGAGGAGTTACAAATCATGCGGTAACTTGTTCTTAACATGAACACATCACTCAACGATAATAATATATTATCTTTTTTATAATTGTTGTTATCCACAATAATGTCAATTGATTATATTACGATAGATCCTGTATTATTTTATCAATATACCTTCATACAATATCAACTATTCTAAAAATCACTAGAGCTAGTGGAATGGCTTAGGAGCTTTAGTTGAGGCAAGCTCAAGTAGAGCGACCTCGATATGTTTTACTGCCCCTGCTTAAAAAGCTTTGGTAAACCTTATTTAAGAATGTGTATTGACAGGAAAAAATATTTTATAACGTATTGGTTTTGTTTATTAATAATACTACCTATGCTGGGGTTGCAATTGACTACTGTTGGCTTGCTAAGTAGCATATAGACCCATCCCACCTGGATGAGTTACACTGAGTAAAAATAAGCTGCAACAGTAATGAGGGAGAAAACTGTAGCAAATATGGTCAGCCTGGATTCCTCCTCTCTCTCTCTCTCTATGTATATATATATATATATATCCTTTTTCTGCTTTATCAAGGTTACTAATGCAATTCTCTCTGATATGTTGAATTCTTTCTCTTTCCTCCTCTTATATTTCATTGGATAAATTATGGGTTTTTAGCCGTTTCATGTTCTTCATTGTTTTTGACTTGCAAAATAATTTCATGTTTTTGCTTTTTTAACTAATAAGAGAATGTAGAGCTAATACTGAACTTATGAAGTTCCCAAAAAAATTAAGGCAGAAAGAAAAACGGATAAAAGAAATTCCTGTGAATTAAGTCTATGTATTGGTACTAGTGAAAATTGCATGTGTTCGCTCTTATTCAATGAATTTAGAAATTATGTCTGGCTTATTAAATTGTGCTCTTATTAAATAATTAGGGAATAATACGAGTGATAAAATGTGGCACATGGGATTAGGCTCTTTTATAAGAGGCATTGATAAGTAAATAATAATGTTTTTGTATTGTAATGGCCAAGATAACTTACCTTGTGCTAGCTTGAGTTCTGTCCTCGCCCGTATAGAAATTTCGCCTCAATGTGACCACTTGGTTGTAAAACAATAAAACCATTAACTCTGTGGTTCTTTCAAACTACTTTTTTTTTGGAAAGGTTGTTACTTGTGGCGGTGTACCTCTTGAAGCTTCATATCAAAGGGTGCCAAGATGTGTGTACGTTTCCTCCGAGTTACTTGAATACCGAGGTTTTGGTGGAGAAAAAGCAAATGCCAAACATCGTCTCTTCTCTTGGGGTTGCAGGGATTCAGAGGTCAGTTTTCATAGAATCTGGTTCAAATTATTTGAATGAGATACACCTATATGTGATTTACAGTTGTTAACAATCACATCTTATTGGAAACGCACTTGGTTATAGTTTATATAAAGCTGTAATATATTAAAATGCAAAACCTATTGCCATAAAACCATCTTACCTTGCTAAAAAATGTCGACAGCATCCTCCTGACTGTATGCAAATCAGTCTAAAATGGTTGATACTAGAATCTAATGCCTCTTTTTATTAGACTTACGTGGCAGACTTCTATATATCGGATAGTAAGTCTGGAGAACGAGCTCTTGTGAAGACAGGATATGGTGCTAAAGTTTACCCATTTGTGAAGCGAAGTGTGGTAGTGAATGCCAAGGGGGATAACGAGGGCTTATCTCCAAACTTCCCCAGCTGGCTTTCTAGCCGAGGTTTGTCAACTGACAGCCGTTTTATGCGCCTTAAAGAAGGGTAAGATTCTTACATATCATTGCGTAATCATTTTTGATATAAACAATAGAGCAGGGTAGCTATGCAGTTATGATTGGCATAAATTTATTAAGACATTCAAAGTAGGGATTACTCTTAAGCCCTTTTCCATTGTGTTGTGCAGTTACATCAGAGAAGGATACACAGTGAGCGTGTTGGGGGTGGTTCGACGACACAATAACATGTTCATGATTGTTCCCCCTGCGGATCCGATTTCAACAGGCTTCAGTTGGTGTTGCTGCCTTTTCCCCAATTACATTGATGGCCTTATTTTGATCAATGGCGAAAACGACGAGGTTGTTCCCGTGTAGATGATGCATCAGCAGTTACTAGACATAGAAGAGGCCTCTTAGGGCTATGCTAATTTTATTCGTTTATTCATCTCCTTGTACATAAGTAATCTGGTTTAGCCAACAAACTGCAGACAAAAGAGTCCTAGGACAGTAAAAGAGTTGGAATGAGAGACATGTCTTGATTCGAAGTTTTGTAAGAAGCAGATAATAAATTTAGAGTCTGGAAGGCATTCCTCCAGCCACTACAAGTGTTTCTCCTGTTACATAAGAAGCATCATCTGAAGCCAAATATGCCGCTGCAGCAGCCATGTCTTGTGCAGTTCCAAGTCTTTGTAACAGTGTTTTATCCTCCAGGCTTTGCTTCTATAACATAACCACATGAAATTGGAAAGCAATCGAATTAGAAGACAGAATCATAAGCATTTTCCACTCATTTGATGTAAGGAAAGATACGTGTATTATTTAGAATTGAGAATTGAAGAACTTTACCATCTGCTCATTTGATGTAAGGAAAGATGCAAAGTTGGTCGGCACAAAACCAGGTGCAACACAGTTTACGCGAGTATCTGGAGCCATCTCAGCTGCAAGTGCCTAAAACCCAAAAATAAAAATTAGAAAAGAGAAGTCCAAGAATCATAGAAATAACATATGAATCAATGCAATGATAAGCACCTTTGTGAGTCCAAGCAGGGCTGTTTTGGTGACACCATACATAGCCAAGCCTTTAGGTGGTTGGAATCCGGCTATTGAAGACACGAAAACAACCGACGAGCCTTTCTGCAAGTGTGGAGCTACTTCCTGAAACACTCAAACATATGTAAATGCCAAATTAAAGATGCTAAGCAGAAAATGTTATTCGATTGGCGATTAGAGTTCGTATTGCATCAACATACTTGTAGAAGGAGGACTGAGGATTTAACGTTGATCTCCCACAGTTTGTCAAGTACTGATTCCTTAGTTTCCAGAATACCATCAACAGAAGGGTTTGCAGCAGCATTACACACTATTACATCCAATTTTCCATATTTCTGCAGGAGAACAAGTTTCCAAGTTCATTCCATAAACAAAGCCAATGATACAAATTTGATGAACACCAGTTAAAATGAGTGCAGAATCTTAATTTATCAAAATTTGCCACATCGCGTTCGCAGTGAAATAAAGAAAGAGAAATATGTAAGATCAAATTTTCCAGATACTTGTAGCAAACCATCAACACTCGTGGATAAAAAACCCTTGGCACTTTAATTGCATTATTGTGGTTTATGACGGAAGATGGGCATTTTTGTAAGTTAATATACTAACTATAGTCTATATGGGGGTAATGAAGAAGACCAATTAACATATCAACTGAAACTATTGTTCTCTCAAATGGTATTGCATCAATGGTTCAAAATTCTATGTTAGGATTGCTCACTCAAAATTGATCGTGCCGTTTTCCAATATAGTTTGTACACATGAAAACAAAACCTCACATCTGTGACAAGGTTTTAGGTTCCTGTTAGGTACCACAGTTTCGGTTTACAAGAATAATTGACATCAGAGCGATGATTATCAAAAGTCAAAAACCTCGATCGTGTTCTTTATTAAATCTTTCCTCTGCTGTGCATTTGAAACGTGACACACCAAACCCATCGCTTCAATTCCTTTATCCTTGAGCTTTTTCACCGCTGCATCAACGTTTTCCTGCAAACTCTCTCCCAAAATTGTAAGTGGAACAGTAAAAAACAAATTGAATTAAACCCAAATCCAAAACCCTCCCATTAAGTAACACAAAAACAAAAGAAAGATCGAATTTTGATCCAAATTGAGTTGGAAGGAGAAGGGAAACGTACTCGGCGGCGAGAGGAGATGACGACGGCGGCGCCTTCTAATCCAAGGCGCTCGGCTATGGCGAAGCCGATGCCCTGAGTAGAAGCCGTGACAATCGCCACTTTGCCAGCAAATCTTTTCCCTATTTTTTCCATTGCTTCCGGTTCGCAATGTGAGTGAAATGAGTCAACGCTGAGTTTTTTATGAACAAGAAGATTTAGGCTGAGACGATGAAATTTATGTCATTCTGGTGAAAGACGCTCCAAGAGATATATATAGGGAGGGAGGGAGTTATCATATTTGCTAAAAATAATGCAAGAAATCCTGAAAAAGAATTGCAAGAAATCATTCACCAGTTCAATACGGGTAATACGATAGTCGCTGCTGTGGGACCTAACATCAATTTTTTCGACCTTTATAAATTTGATTTCACAGCCCATTGTCATAGTCGTGATATTGTTTGAACAATAATGCAATTATTACAGGTAAAATAAAGGATTCAATCCCTCTCTCTAATTCACTCCATATATTATCTAATATTTAATTTTACAATTACAATTATAATTATTTACCTATAATATAATTTATATTCATTTATATATAATGAGCTCTTCCCGTTAGACTGTCGAAATCATTTAAGTGAGTTTGAGTTTAAAATCTAAAGTGAATGTGAATGCGGGTTTGAATCTAGAATCCACGACGGGTATAAATTTGCGTTGGTGGAAATGAACTATCTACTGATCTTTGTAACCTTGAACCTAGATAAAAACGTTAAGATTTCTTGATAGAATGGCGAATGTGAGATGATTCACGTGAAATGAGCTTATGAGTATTTACTAATTGGAATGCAGAGGACAGATCAAGAAGAACCGCAGTTTGTGTGTAAATGAGGAAAGCAACAAGTAATTGTGGACATGAGTATAAACAAGGAATGCAATGGACAACATGATGCGATTACTATGTGGTGATGAGAAGGAATTTGTGTATGAAGAGTACTTGCACAATTCAAAATCCAATAGGGTGACGACTAATAAGAAATACCATCGAAAATGCCAAACGATTTCCTGGAGTAGAGGTGAAGCATATAACTAAGAGGGTGAAGTCAACCAACAACAAGGGTTACGATAAGTGCGAAATGAACGTGAATTATCGAGATGGGACTTGAAGGAGTGCATACTAAAGTTGTAATGAAAGAGTGAAATCAAGGAGTTCCGTTCTAGCATCTAGTGCTACGCAATACCTTTAACCACATTGAGTGGTAGGGTTTTACTTGGTCGCGATTATCCATCTTGGATGGATTATATCATTGTGGGTTTGGTTAGTTGGGTAATTCGATAGTGCACCCTGTTTTTTGTTGATATTGGTATTGTGTTGGATCTAGAATGGAGACTTATCGTTGTGGCTTTATTATACGTTTGCTTACTATTATTGTTTCCTGTTGATTGCTATATAGTTGCTAACGCTTGAGTGAACCTTGTGCAGGTGGAATTGATGGGTTTCATACAGCTAGGAGATAGCTGGACAACCGAACAGAGGGTGTGAGTCTTTCATGCCTATTGGTGGTGTCATTGACATGAACTTTTCAAGTTCCTTAGTCGTTACTTATTGCACTGGGCGGAGCCCCATGTTTATGATGTCACCATGTCAAGGGTATCATGAGGCTACTGACACTACTACCACCTGATTGGAGAGAGTGCCCAGAGGATAGAGTTGCTGACAATCTGATCCACCGAACTAGATTAGCACAGTTGGAGAGAGACCTATTTGGACCAATTTTTCTCATATTTCAAAGGTACATGATAAATTGGAGGTCACCATCAAGGCTTTTTACCCATATACTGGATTCAAAGGGATTGTTGAGCACGTTGTTGGGGGAGCCTCGGGGGAGATTCCTAGTGTTGGAGTATACTGCAAAGTGAAATTTTTATGTAAGTTTTTTTTAGCTTTTCTTTATATTGGATTTCTTTGTTTGACTAAATAAAAGTTCATCACATCGTTGCTTTCGTTTAATTGCTCATATGTCCATTAATTTTATATTGTAGACAATTATGAGTCAGTAGTAACACATAAGATTACATTATCGGTTCCTTATAAGATATATAAACTGTATTCGCAACTAAAATAGTTTTAGACAAACTATAGGTATAAGTTGTAGTATGAACTTGAAATTGGCTTGTTATGGCTATTGACATACTAGAGTATGTGGATCACGTCATAAGCTCTTATTTTATTGGGGTTTGAAACTTAAAAAATAACGCATGATTTTAGCCTTTTAGCGATTAGTCTCTTCTCGTATTGAAAGTGAAAGATCACCAACCAGACTTGCATTGAATGGATCACATGGAGGCATGTTCTTCTATTTTGACTGTAATGTAGAACCAAGGTCTCGATGACTCTACTAATTCTTAACCGCACATGTAATATTTAGATGTATGAATGCTTGTACGTTACTTTGAATTTACCATGGGTGAGAAACATGAATGATTCAATATGCTCTATATTTTGGGTAATGACATCATCTTTATGACATCTAATTATCCACACTAGGACACTGTGTCCTAGTTATCAGGTTGATGACGTCTCCTTGATGAGCTCATAAGGATTGTCGTATTAAACCCTACTGATGGAATTCATTTTATTACCATGATACTAATTGAAAATAAAGATTAATTAATTAAAGTCGTCAAAAACTTTAATAATTGATAGACAAGTCATTATTTTAACTTCTTCGATTGTTGGAACTGACGCAGGAGTGTTAGGTGAGTTGTAGGTGTTGGCAATGATGGTGTTGGAGATGGTGTTACCAGCATGTAGAGCTATTCCCTTTCCAGTATAACCTTATTTATGCTCTATAAGATGTATCTCAAAAGTAGTCAGAATACTAACAAGCTCCTCAAGTTCAAGGGAGTTTAAATCACGAACTTCTTCAATTGCAGAAATTTTAACATTAAACCTTTCAGGAAGGGATCATAACATTTTACTTACCAACCTAGCATTGTTGAACTGCTCACCTAGTCCTTGTGCTTCATTCATTAGGTAGAGATCTTTTCATAGTAAGATACGATCGTCTCATCTCCTTGCATTCTCAAAATTTCAAACTTTTTCGTAAGAAGTCTCAGTTTGGTGTTCCTAACACTGACCGATCCCTCGCATTTCTCTTGAAGGATCAATCACACAGCTTTGGCTTCGACACAGTTTGAGATTACCTGAGACAAGCAACATCAACAGTACCAAAAATGCATAAGGAGCACGAGCATTAAGATTAGAGAGAGTTTGTTATTCTTGAGTCCACTGATTTTCAAGTTTGAAAACTATGATTTCAGCAGCTGGATTCTCGGGATCACGTTGTGGTATTTTGGGTGCAGTCTATCCATCTAACACAACAACCCACACACGTTCATCAATAGACTTGATGTAGATCTTCATTTGAGATTTCCACATGGAGTAGTTCGAGCCATTGCTGTCTAGAGCAGCTAGCCTTAAGGGAGCAACTGTTGACATAGTAGCAAGCTTGCCCACCAAGAACTTCTACTTAGTGTCTCAAGTAGCGGCTCTTGATGTTAATTGATAGAATTTGTGCCTAGAATGCTACTAACACAGAGATGTTAGTTAACACTAATAACTAACATGCAACGGATTTTCAATGAACACACACCAGAATAATTTTTTCTCAAATATAAATACTTGAGAGTGCCTCAGGGCAAAACGATTTTACTATGTAAAAATTGAATCTTACACAGCTCAATCTAAATACTAAATAGAATATATTGCTCAAGCTACATAAATTTGAACAATCTATTCTTTACATAGACAACCTTTGAAAGACAAACTATCACATGATAGCTACAAAGAATAGAAAGATTAGACAAGAATTGGATTCGTTGTAAGCTCAAGATCACATGCTAATATCTCTACCTCAAACGATCAAGACAAGCCTTATTTATACTTGGTGAAAAGTGAAGTTGTAACGACTCTCACTTGATGTTGCAACGTCTCCCACTTCCTCCAGCATGCATAAACAACCTTATCCCTTGTTCTTCTAACTACCCACTACCTTGTGCACAACCTGCACTTATTTAAGAACAAGAAAAACAAACAAAAGAACATGTGACATATGGATAAACTAACTAGGTGATAAGTTAGTTACACAAAAATAGAAACTAACTTGGATATTCCTTATCTTTAAGCAATTCAAACTCATCTCGAAGATAATGCATATCCACATGACTTATTGATAATCGGTCTTTTTGCATGTGTTTTGATTGAGTTTTGTCGTTGTTTAAGTTGTTGTTCGTGTTATTTTTGACCGATTATCAATGCTTTCTGTTTGTTTTGTATTTCGTTCTTGTTTTCATTTGTTTTGTAGGTTTTTGAGTGAAAAACTGAAGTTTTGGAAGAGTTTTGGGTCGGCGATTCCAAATCAGCGATCGTCAGTTGTGTTGTCATCAACCGGGCCATGCCGTGGAAGTTCTCGGGTTGACGGGAACGTTTCCGTCGAGCATCGGCTCGGTACCGTCGACCAGTCTTGCACAGAAGAACTCTCGAGTTGTCGGTTGGAGAGTGTCGCATGATGAGTGGAGCCGTCGGTCGACGGTTCGGTGCCGTCGGTCGATGGCTCGGTAAAAGTATGGGCTTTTTAGCCCAGATCCATAGGATTTTGCCCTAGTTCGTCTAAACCTATAAATAAGCACACTGTGGACGATTTTCAGCAGCTTTTCTCTTATTCTTTTCAGCCATAGTTCATTTCAACTCGTAGATAGATGTTCTTCAATTCTTAGATTAGATTTATCGCTTTGTAGATTAGATTTGTTCATCTATTCGGATTGTGACGACTGAATTGTGGATTTATTTCGCTTTCTTTACATTCAAGTAAGTATTTTATTTCGCCTTTGTAGTTAATCAATTTATGCTTTCATTTCTATCAATGTATGCTTTCGTTTATCATTTTCGATTATTTTGCTTCCATGAGTAGTTAGATTCATCCGGTGGATTCTAGGATTTATGTTACGAATAATGGTTTGGATGAATAAATGAAGGAATTGATTACCAATAAGTCTTTGAATCTTTTGATTTTTGTTTTTTTTTGTTTTTCTGTTGAATCAATCAAAAGTTGTTTTCAATGAGTTATGAATTAATGTTCTACGAATCAAAAGTTTGAGAACTTAATGGACTTGGATTTCGAAAGGATTAATTGGAGTAGATTAGGTTCGAAACATTTGATTGGTTTTGATGTTTGAACTATTGGGAGTTTTCGTTATTTACTTACATTCAAAAGATGAAATAGGAATTTCGAAAATCTACATCACGTAGTGGCTCAAAAGGTTGTGTGTGTTAAATTTGCATGTCAATTCGTTTGAAGGTTTATTGGTGGTTGATTCTCGTTTGTAAGTTCTTGCTTGCTTTTGTGATATGATCCTAGAATCCCTGTTTGCTTTGTTAATTGTGTTGATAGAATATTGTTGCCTTTTTGTTTTGAATTAGTTTAAAATCAACTCTCGTTATTCATTCGACTAGACAATAGGGATACTGATACGAGCTAGTGATTAACAACGTTTCTTTACACCTAGTCCCTGAGTTCGATCTTTTGCGACCGTTTTCTATCAAAGAAAACTCGTATCACTTATTCACATAATAAGCAAATCTATAAACAATATCAAAATATGCTGAAATACAAACCAAGTTAGAAGAATAAGACTAAATAAACTCGAGTAAAAATAGGAATCAGTTTAACATCAAAATGTTACTCAACGTGTCAATGTTAGTAACATTCTGAATATCAAATTTGTTTCTAAATAAATATATTTTATAAATTATTATAAATTATAAATTTATATGAGAGAACATAATAACAAACTTGTAAAAATATTTTATGAACGCTTGTCAATTAATTAGTTATACCTTATATAAATTAGTGTTATTTAAGGTAAGTGTTTTTGGAAGGATACTTGAAAGTATTATTTTAAAATACAGATAGATTTTCTTTTGAATATATACTTTTGGACCAATTAATATGTTGTGTTTTCAAGATTAGAAGTGAAAAATTACTAATGATTTTCACATGTCTTAAAGATTAATATTGGATATTGCATACGAAAAGTTTTCTTTTTTAAATTGTATAAACTATATTGTTGTTTATATTGAAACATTTCTGTAGGTCCTACTGATTTGATTTTTAATTCTTTCATTTATCAATATAAACTATTAATATCATAGTTTAATCAATTTCAAAGATCTCAACTCTACAAATGAGTAGAAAGTAAAAACCATTATGTCTTCGATCGTAGCACACCATAAATAATTCAATATTTTTGTATTATTAGATAATACAATACAATTGTATACAATTTTTTAAAGATTAGAAAAACTTCATTAGTTACTCACAAAATTAATTAAAAAATAATTTTTATAAAATAATGATAGTCATCGTGCATCAGTGCAATACCAGTAACAATAGTAATAACTACAGCCTACAAATATATATTTATGAAAAAGTATCTTTAGAATAACCAATAAAGAAATAATATCATGACAGCATAAGTAAACAATGTTAATAAAAATTAAAATATAAGTTCTGGAAAAACAAGAATCCAGATAAGGATTATATCCTCTACTTTTTCTTTTATCCCATTGACAAAGAGAAATCTAACCATACAAATTCAGAAAAAAGGCCGGTGTTTGCAGTGTTAATGGGGCAATATCCACATACAATATGTGAGCGCGCTTGCGGTTATTTAAGCGATTGTTGTTAAATAACATGACTTCATGTAACGTCCCAAATTATTTAACTCTATGTTGATATTTAATTCTTAAAATAAATTGTAAAATCTTCTAAACAAGCAAATCAATTTTTGAGAAACTAAAAAAATAATAATAAATCGAAAATAATTCCACAAAATCTCTCAACTAATAAAGCTTTAGAAACTCCAAAATCTTCTTATGTAATAACTAAAAAAGATTGAAAACACTAATTATCTTGAAACATCCTCTCCTCTCTAGTCATTCTCAATCCATCACAACTGCTTCAAGCTTCATAATTAAAATCTTAAAAAAAACACTCGAGTAGATTTGTCTTACTTTAAAACATAATAATTCGCTTAAAGAAATATATTCCCTATTTGGAATCGGGATACAGAGAGAGGTGGACACTCTCCACTCATCTGTCATAGAATTTCCCATATATATTATACATTTTACCACTCATATAGACACATTGTTTGCATAATTTGCTTGAAAAAATATAAGAAATTTGCATCAAATTTTGCATGAAGATAAGTCGATTAGGCAAGATATTACGTCACGGCTTCCTCTCCTTATTTTGTTTTATTGATTTCTTTCGTACCGTCCAATACATTTGAAAGGAAGTCCTATTTATACTATGGGGTTGAGGTCTAAGGAAAGATTCTTGATATGTTTGATATACAAGAAAATATATCCATATTAGATTTGGATGTTTATATTCAAATAACAACTCATCTTGGTGAAATATTTAATAACTATGCATGGTTATGTATGAGTTGTGCAGTTTTGTGTTATGAGTGGTGCATATTTCTGATTGTGCATTTTTGTTCAATAAATTGTGAATTTGTACAAAAATGCACCACTCATAAGAAAAAAACTGCACAACACACTGTAAAACATGCACGGGTATTAGATATTTCACCACACTCTAACACGACCCTAGATTTAGATCCTATTTAAATATGAATTGCTTGCAAAAGAAGTTCATGCCCTCTAAGAATGTTGCCAACCAATAAAGATATATTTGAAATTGTAAGATATTATTTGATTTAAATCCAAAATTTCTAAATATCCTAGATATTGTGAATAATATTACAAAAATATTAACACCTAAATAACGTGCTTGCAGTTATTATTTATATACATGAATATATTAAGTATGACATTAGTTTAAAAATTTACATGCTTTAAAACAATAAATTAAAGAATACCAAATAATTAAATAAACAGTTTTGGTCGCTACACTTCACCTCTCAATAAAGTCACCATCCACACTGACTTATCGCACCCAAAACCATTCAGTTATTCTTTAATTAATTAACGTCTTTTCTTGTTTGTCTAGATTAATTATCCTCTTATCGTTATATTCTATTTCCATTGGCAGCCTCCAATACTAAATATAATTTATAATATTTAAATTAAATACAACTAATATAATGTATGGGTTCACATTATGTAGTTGCTATCTATAGCAAAATTTGGGAATGCATTAAATATGAACTCTTAACATGTAAATTAAGAAATTGCACAATTTATTGCATTGTATTAATTCAGTAAATAATACTTAATAATGTACCAAGTTATATTAAAAAAATCTATGTACAAACATTTAAAGAAGATTTATATAATTAAGTGCGTTGTTACTAGTTTTTTTATTTCATCATTAGGCTATAAGATTTGAAGTTTTTTGATTCTCATATGTTGATGATTTCTCATAAACACATCTGCACAAATATGTATATTATATATAATTTCACTCAGTATAAATATATTATTTTATGTAGCAAGTAAGTTCATTGACATTTTGTATCTGCGTAATATCTAACATACAAGTTGGTGTTAAATAATTAAATATTCAATCAATATTTACGATCAAGTTTAATTGGCTTATATATGGATATTTACGATACATAGTTTATCTTAAATAATACATTACCCTCAAGTTTTCTTCCAAAGAACAGTTACCTTAACATTAATCTATATAAAGTATGAATTAATTGATTAATAAATTTTTATTATAAAATATTTTTATATGGATATTATTACTCCCCTCATATAAAATTTATAATAATTAATAAATTTATTTAGTAACAACACTGTTTGTATGTTGCGCATCGACGTAAGTGAAATGCGATACATTTTTGTGTTACACTCCCATAATACACATCGAATTTTTATTATTATTTATTTAATATGTGTTTTCAATTTTATCTCTTTAATGCTGTAATTTAGTTTTATTAATATCATGTGATTTTTTTTATATCCAAATTAAATAATAGATGCTTTTTAATTATTATGAGTTATTAACTATCAAAAATTAAAAATTTTATAATTTTATTCTAAAATTAATTATATATACTTTAGTTGATGTAAGATACTTCTATAAAATCTGTAAAATTAAATGAAAGATAATACAATTTGATACATGACTTTTAAATATAACTCATACCCGTATAGAATTTAGAAATCCGGATTATGAAGGAAACCGCGTTTCTATACTCGGAATCAGAGAATTTTGAAGAAAAATGAGAGCTCGCGTGGTGAATTTTCACCCGTACATTCCTTTCTGCTCTGGCACACGCACTACACACAGTAACGGCCTTATTTCTTTTTCTCCATCGACGCTCAACACCACCACACAGTTCACGCAT
>AYJT01051605.1:0-15749 GCA_001278415.1 Ocimum tenuiflorum | reverse complement strand
AGCCAAGTCTCCCACCCCCGAAACCGTTAAGTCTATAGCTGCTAAATCTGCAGCTGCTGAAGAAGAACAGAGGGATGGAGCAGAAACTAGCTGCTCTGATGAAGCTGACCATCAAATCCCTCCTCCTCCAGAAAAAATAGCTTTGGAGACCCAGTCTAGGCTCCCAAATCTCAATAAGGGGAAAGGTCTGCCCACTGAAGATGCACCACCAGTTGCTCCATCACCCCCTCCAGCTGAACTGCCTTAGGAACCCTCCTCTACTGCCTCATCTTTCCCGCCTCCTCAATCAACTTCAACCTCTTCATGAGATCATTTTTCTGGCTTGGTTGACTGCAGTCCAACCATTGCAGCAAGTCCCTGCCACTCCACCTCCTGAATAAAACCCATCTGATATGCAAATGGTCCTCTTTCTCGGACTTGCTCCAACTCCAGTCCTGCAGCCCGGACTTCATCTAGCATTATCTCATGAAGCTGTCTTCCGCAAACATCTTTCTATCTCCTGGACTACACCTGCACAACCCTTATCTGACACCATGCTTCTCTTCTAAGCTATGGCCTCTCTGCAGTAGTCTATGTCCTCAAACCTTCAAGCAATCAGTCAAAGCATCTATGCCTTTTTTGATTTTGTAAAAAAGGGGGAATATTGGCGGCAAAAAGACAAGGAAGAATATGAGAGGCTCAAAGCTGCTAAAGAAAAGAGGAAGAGAAAACGAGCTGCCCAGGCAGCAAAAAAGCAGAAAGAGGGGGTTGCAGCAACTCAAGATTAGTGTAGTCAGCTTAGCATTACTATTACATTGTACTTTTCTCTTTAAGTTCAAATCCATATGTACAATGTAATGTGATCAATCTTATATAAAACTGACTACACTGTATCTTTTTGAATGACAATATCCAGTTATCTCAAAGAACTTTAAAAGTTTTATTTCTAGCTGCAACTAGGTATGCACGGCTAAGTGCGATCAGCTACCAACTACAATAACTTTCTTACATTCCTAATTATTAAATTATAAACAAGTTCTTTAACACTTGATTTTTTTGGAATGATAAGAAAAGACACCTAGGTAGGGAAGAATATGCTAAGGGGGAAATAAAATTCTAACTCCACTCACTTCTTCCAAAATCTTTTTCAGCCGCATATGGTTTTGACATCATCAAAAGGGGGAAATTGTTAGGAATATTTTGTATTTTGATGAATGTCACACCATTAAGTGCAGTTGACTAGAATAGAACTGACCTTAGAATTCAAAAATATAGGACAATATGTAATAGCTTAGGTTCATAAAGGACAAGAGCTGGAAAAATACAAGTTTTGATGGTAGCAGAAGATCAAGTTCTAAGTCCTATCCTCAACTGTGCCCACACAGCTAACGGATACCACAAATAGTCTTTTCATCCGTGAGCATAGGAAGGCACATATGTTTCAACAGCTGTTATAAACTCAGTTGAGAGTATGAGGTCTATAGCTACCTAAACAGCTGTGTTAAGCTCAGCTGTCAGCTGAAGACAAAGAGAATAAGAAGATTCCAAAGTTGACACTCAAATCAGCTGTCTGTCACTTTGAAAAGGTTGAAGTCAGTTCCTTAGTCAACCTTAAATTCAGTTGCAACTGAGACTCAGTAGAAGATCAGAAGTGACAAGACATACAACAGAGCTGACCTACCACTGTACCTTAAAGGTAGTTAGTCCTCGGTTATTATCCAACGGATAATAACTTTATCCGACTTTCTAACAGTAGTACCACATACTCTCAGCTGAGTTTATTACAACTGTTGAAACAACTGTGCCTTCCTATGCTCATGCCTAAGAAGACTAGATGTGGTGTCTCTCAGCTGTGTGGGCACACCTGATGTCAGGACTTGGAACTTGATCTTCTGCTGCCATCAGGACTTCTATTCTTCCAGCTTTTGTCCTTTATGAACCTAAGCTATTACATATAGTCCTAGATTGTTGCATTCTAAGATCAGTTTTATTCTAGTCAGCTGCACTTAATAGTGTGACATTCATCAAATACAAAATATTCCCAACAAAGTTCTTGAAAAAATAAGAAATTCAATAACAGATAGCATGATTTGATTACATCATATTATGTGCATAATCGAAATAAAAGCTAAAAGATGATGTTAGTTATGATCGGTATTATCTCCAAACTCATTTTCTTTTTATCAAATCCTACATTTTGATTTTTATTTTGGCTACAATATTGAAATTTGAAAATCCTCACAATCTCATACCCAATTTTATCAAGCATGAGGATATGAGGGACTAAAAGTAGTGAGGGTAGATGCACGACTGCTTGAGGGTGCACAAATAAAGGGAATAGATTTTAATTTTGTGAATAAATTAATGTGGTTGTGTTCGATAGGGTCATAAATGACTAAGAAATAAACTTATAAGAAATAATAATGGATATAAAAACAACTCAAATAATGAAGTTCATAATTAGCTTATAAATTAACAAATTTGGTAAGATTATTTGAGATTGTAGGATCATAAGATCCTACAAGATTCTACAAGATCATTAGATCCCATAGAGATTCCACCACAAAATAGATTTTGTAGGATCGAGGATCGAATTTGTCCTGTAAGATCGTCGAATTGTAAGATTCTAAGATTCAGGATTGAGATTACAACTATCAATATTGCATATTGGAATATTTAAATTATACAGTTATATTACTATGTTTCTTATTATATTTAAGGAAGACATTATTGTTAATGATCATATACATGTATGGGAATTAGGATCTTAGAGATTAATTGATCACAAATTATTGTTAGTCTTAAACTTCACTGAACATTGGAGTTCGACAAAGTTTGTTGGATTATTACTGAACAATTGGCACGGAGCAAGTGGTTATTGGTTTTAAAATATTTATAAATGGCTATATAATGTGTTAACTAGTTTCATGTGATGGCGTTGTGTGATTCTTCATTCGTTCCAACAAAATTATTCATTACAAAATAAATAAAATTACATTTTTAAATTATTATTAAAAAATATAATTAATATTGATCCATCAATATTATAAATATAATTATACTTTCAATTTACAAGATATGAAATGCACGTCATATTATATGTGTAAAATGAATTTAATAAAATTAGAAAGAGTAAAGAAAGACAAAAACGTGCAAAATTGAAATTTGATATAAAAAAAAATCAATTCAACTTAAATGATAAAACAAAAAAATTATGTTATATTTGTTTCAAATAAATTAATATAAAAATAAATTAAAAATAAAATAAAATTTTAGGTAAAAAGGTGGCAAAGACGATGTTTTTGAGAGCCCAAGTGGCAAAAATATGATATGGAAGACTATTATACTTTATTATATTAGTAGATAAATGCATGCATTATCTTATTCAATTATTTTTTTAGAAAAAAAGCATAATGTACGGATTCCGGTCGGACTAAGATGTTACAATAGAGGGTGTCTTAGGCTTAAGTAGCAGTTTGACGTGTGGGCAATGGTTATTTAATTATTAATTTGTGGGAAAATAACCTGGTACAACAGCTACTAGTCAAAGTAAGCATTTATTTTTATCTTGTAAATTTCATATGACAAAATGGTGAAGGATCAGCGTTTCTAATCTGGAATGGCAGATGAGAGATAACATTCTTGTTGCCTGCTCGACTTTATCTTGGCTGCATTTCCTCGGTCTCTTATTCATTTGTTCTGAACCAAAACAAAGAGGGCTTACGAATACAAATCTGTTGAAGGGAAAACAGAGACTAAATGGACGATAACAAAAGATCAACCTTTACTTGGATTGGAGATGTACACCACTAATAAGTAATACCCCCTCAATGAATCACCCAACCATTGCTGAAACCATCTCGATCTGTTAACATTGAAGAAGAAGAGAGGGTCGGATAATGGAATCTTTTCACTCAAAACCTCCTCCACCACCGGCGACATGATCACTGTTTGCCTATTTCTCAACTCACTCACCCCTTCTCCAACTGATATGCAAAGTCTGGTGAAAGAAAGATTACCTTGAACAACAGACTTTCAGAAGAAGAAATGATGTTGTGTTTCACCGTTGAATAATTATGCAAATTTTACTACCATTTTTCGGAAGAGCAAGAAAGAAACTCGCCTATGCTCTCTAAACAAGAAAATGAGTGGAAAGAAAAATTGGTCTTAAGATTTTTTTTTGAATTAAAAGTAAATGGGCCGAAAATCAAAATGGGCCGAAAATATAAAAGTTTGTACGAAATATAGTTTAGGCTATTCTAAATAATTTTAGGCTAAAATAATAATGTGACTTGTACAAGAAATTGGGCTTCTAGACTTTGAATTATAAATAATAATTTTTAAACTAAAAATAATAAATGAATAATTTAGGCACGACTTTATAGGAACGTGACATCTTAAGTTAAAAGTTTTAATTAATTTATTTAAATCAAATAAAATGGTAGCGATGAAGTTGAAAATTTTTTGAGGCGGTACAAGCTTGCGACATCAACTAACACAAATATTGCATTCAAAGAAGAGCTAAGACCAACCTGCCTAATGGAATATTTAACCGATCCCTAAAGATAAGCTTCTACGTTTCGTTTTTTCGACTTCAGATATTCTTAACTTGATGATCATCTATTCGGGGGTCATCCTTCAATCCAACTTATCCATAGTTTGATCATAAGGCTCTTTATTTTGGGGTGTATATGATACTTGGGCTCTGGGAGGGGGGACGTAGGAAAAATTACCAAGATGTCGAGTCGTTGGTCCAAATTTATTTAGGCAAATAATACTTGAAGAAAAAGAATTCCACGAAATTACATAAAACAGCGGAAGAAAGTAGTCGGGGGACTGCTAAGAAATAACAGGAGCTGAGGGGATAGCAAGAAGGAAAGCGTAGACAAAAAATAGGATTTTCAATTGCTTAGTTACAATATCCATTCATTACGAACAATAATATAGAAACGAAGAATATTACGGAAATTATTAGGAAACAATGGAGGCGTGAAAAATTCCCAGATGATATTATTTATTTCCAAGCATATCTCTTCTTTTGTATATTGAACATCAAATTATTGAAACTAATAAAACAAAGATAAAATACGATTGAAAATAGAAGAAGAAAACCTAACAAATACTTTTTACCATTTCAATTAAAACAGGAAATCTCCATCGTCTTAGCCCTTCTCCAAATCGTGAGTAAACAAAACATGATAATTGATAAAGTCCAAACGCAACAGCATGAGAATCTACCAAACATATCCACCAGCATGCGTTATAAACCGCAGCATACATATTAAAAATTAATATATTAAAAAGGTTTAGAAAATAAAATACTGTGTAATTTTGGACGATGAGAGAATCATTGAATATATGAAGATTGAACAAAAGTATATATATTGATCTCAAAAAATGTATGGATGTATATAACTTAATAAACTAAAGAAAAGGAGGAACGAGTTAAGAAAAGTGACCGTACGAGCAGAAACGGGAGAAGTCAAAATCAAGTATGATGGGGCAAAATCAAATACTTGGATGGAGAGATGTTGCATGCCCGCAAGTGTCACGGGCTTAGATTTTGGGACTCGATTCACCCACATCGACACATGTCATCTCATGCCTCTTGAGGCTTTTAGGGACAACGACTGTTTTCGCCCTACCATGGGCTCATCAAGGGAGCGGTATCAGCAGCCAAACAGTTGTCATTTTTTATATCCGGCCACCTTTGTGCTCGATCCGTCCCGACATTTCCCGCATAGTGTCATCCTACATTTTATCAGAGTACGTTCCGCATGCGCCCTCCGTGCGTTACGGACGCCATCCCTTAGTTCATTCGTTTTATTTTGGCGTCCCGTAACATAAGGGACAAACAATGTTAGAATCTATTCAGGCTCACCACACCCAGGTAATATGTACAAAATATAGATTACATGGAAATTAAGTTACAATATAAAAAGAATCCATTCTATCGAACCGTAAAACTGTCCAAACCCGAACCGGCTTGTGGGCATCACTAACCAAAGGTGTATGCAGAGCGTGATCAAGTACGATATATTAGACAAAGTGAAAGAAGTCGGAATCAAAAGTTTGTGGTGATTCCGAGATCAACAAACAGATCTAGTGGCACATGCAGGGCCAAGGGTCCAAAATTTATAACTATAAATCATGTACTGCTGTTCTGATTGATAAATGAAAATCTGAAATGATGTTTTCTTTAAAAAAAGAAAAAAAAATATTAAACAAGCAGCAAAATGTAGATTAATTCCTATTATCTAAATGGATAATTAAGATTTTTTTTTAACTTGTTAACCAAACAATATAATCAAAAGTATTTAAAGGGCGAGCTTACCAATTACAAGAAAATATTGATTCTAAATCTAAACTTTGTACTCCTACAATATCAATTATGCATTAATCATAACATGGTCGACATTACAAATATGTTATTAGATACCTTTTATGAGTATAATAGATAGATTTAGCGGAAGTGTCTCATCATGTGAAAATATATTGTTACTCACAGTTATGTACTTAAACAATTTTCGTATGATAGGAATTCCATAAATTTTTTTCTTTAAGTAGGGGGAGTATGGATTGCATCCTATATCTTAGTTACATAATATTTATGCATCATATACCAAATCTACTACAAATAAGAACTATACGCTTAATAATCCTCCTTTTTTCGGAAGATAGGCTTAATACTCTTAACAATAATATTAAGGTTTTAATAAATTTCTTATATCATGTAGTATTAACTTAGACCTCGTTGTTCTCAAGTTAATAAAGTTTATACATAACCACTTACAAATCCAATCATGCATAAGAATACAAACCAGGAAATATAAACACATCTGTGAGAGAAAATTGACTTATAAAATTTGTATAAATTTTTAATTTGTAATTCTAAACCCTAGAATCCACGATGCACATGTTAAACTCCAAAAAAAACGTGGCAGAGATATGAAAACATGATCAAAGAGTGAAGAAGCTGTCAAAGTTGGAATCGTGGTACATGTCACGTCAATCCCTGCGCCTCCATGATCTTCAATCCTAATTAGTCGGGCTTAAACTATGAAAACCATATATTTAAAAAAAAAAAAAAATCAAAGACACCTCTAGTAATCGAGAAAACTATGATGCATATATAGTTGCGTACAAAATCTGGCCTTAAAAGATGTCGAAATAAAACAAAAGAAAATCAAATTAAAAAGGCTGATTATTATGCGTGTGATGTCCTTGCGTAGCCGTGCAAGGTGTGCACAAAAGTATTGCACTCGCGTGTTGCTCCTCTTGATCGATGGGCTTCAACTTCGAACTTTCATTCTCATGCTCGATTTAAGCCATACTTTGTCCAATTACAAAATGTATATAAAATTATACCACAAGTGATAAGTTATAATACAAGTTACAAAGATTAATAAATGTAGTACTATAATCTTAAGTACTAATAAACAATTGAATATGCACCGAATGAATGCCTACAAAGATTATAATTATTTAGAGGAGGTCCTCTATTATACAGCTTAAATGATTTAGACGGGCCAATCTATCATCATGGAAGTAGGTTATTTAAAGCCGCGTAAATAATTTGAATGGTCTAATATAAATTTTTGTCGATATATTTTCAACAGGATAGAATGTAATCAATATAAAGTTGACGCTAATCTGCATTGTGCAATAGAGTACGTCGCATTCTGATGTAATATGAAATCCCATTGACAATAAATGGTATCATTTTCGTATTATAGATGATGGAAATTTATAATTTTGTTTTATTCAATTCTCGAAGGAGATTGAGATGTGTACAATAACGTCTCATTCTTAGAAATGAAAAGATATTATTTTAAGCTGCGACACTTGCGGTGCGACATATAACTGTATCGAATAACATATTGGGAATCTTAAGATTATTTGAAAGAAAAAGAAACGAATCCTATATTTACGCATTCTATTCTAGCTATGTATATTTTTAAGAATAATATGTGGCTATCAATAATTGCTCCTTGTTTCTTCCCTTCTCAGTATAAATCCCTACACGTTTCCTCACTAAACAGCATATGCGCCTCTCTCTCCATGGTGGTTTTATCACACCCAGTTCTTAGCGACTCATCCTCCTTCCAAACATGCAAATCCACCTCCGGCATTTTCACCGAGGTTCCTGAGGTGGATTTAGTGGACAGCAATGCTAAAAAGCTCATGGTCGAAGCCTGCAAAGAATTTGGATTCTTTAAGGTAATCAATCATGAAATCCCAACGGAGTCACTAGAACATGAGGCTCTCAACTTTTTCAGACTACCCCAACAACAAAAAGACAAATTTAGCTCTTCGAATCACCTCGGCTATGGCATCAAGAAAATCGGTCCCAACGGCGACAAAGGCTGGCTCGAATATCTCCTCTTCTCCACCGACTCCCAACTCATCCATTTCCCCGGCATCTCACACTCTCTCTGGTATTACAAGGAAAAAAACATCATTTTCTTACTGGGCACATACATTTTTAGCAATTGAATTGCATTTTCTATCATTTGGAACATAATTTTCTTATTTTTTTTTTTGTTCTCAGATATCTATATTTAGTCCCGATTCAAATAATAATAGATTATTAACGCGACTTAGGTGCTTAGTTGCACATTTTATCATATATGTGTGTAATAAAAAGAAAAACATCATTTTCTTACTATACACATATACTTTTAGCAAGTGAATTGCATTTTAAGTTTTATAGGACATAATCTTACTTTTTTTTTTGGTCTCAAGTATTTAGTTTTACTCCCAATTCGAAAAACTTGCAATTTATGTTCAAAATTTAATGAATCAGTTATATGAAGCACTTGCTCATTTGCACATTTTATTAGACTAAACTTACAGAAAATTTTTCGGTAGGACCAAAATGAGACAAAGAGCAAATATGTTGGGACCAAAATAATGGGATTGTGTCGTATAGGACCTAAAATGCAATCTATTCATTTTTAACGGAATATGATCCATGAAGATATTTATTTTAGACTAGAAGTACAAAAGTAATTTGATTTGTAAGTGGAACCAAAATAAAAGTATGAGAAACTTTGACTAAAATAAAATGGGATTAAAGATCATATATACGATTCACTCCACTTTTAGTGAAGATGTTTTTTCTTTTTCTAGGTGTGCGGTGTGGGAGTATGTGTGTGCAGTGAGAAATATGGTGTGTGGAGCGCTCGAGATGATCGCCGACGAACTGAAACTGGGGGAAAGAGGCGCTTTGAGCAGGATGATAAGAGATGAGAGGAGTGACTCGTTTTTCCGGCTGAATCACTATCCACCGTGCCCGGATCTTCCGGCATTGAGTGGCCGGAATTTGATCGGATTCGGGGAGCACACCGATCCCCAAATAATGTCTGTTTTGAGATCTTCCAACACTCCGGGCCTCGAAATTTGTCTCAAGAATGGTTCATGGGTTTCAGTCCCACCCGATCCAAACTCATTCTACTTCATCGTCGGCGATACTCTACAGGTCTGTACATCTCGTATTTTATTTCATCAATACATCATGGTATCGACTTTGTTAGACATTGGGGTCTGCCTCCATGTCGTGTTCACTTGGACCCAATGGAACATTGCCGGACCATCTTAATTTTGTGATGTTTGATTTTTAATATGTTAAAGAGAAATATAGATTTTTTAGAAAGAGTGCATATAATATATAGGTATGAGGATTAATACAAAGAAATTTTACTTAAGATCGTGATAGAAAGAAATTTTACTTAAGATCGTGATAGAACCTATTGATCTGGGGACCTCTCCCCCTCTCTAAGCGCCTATTTAGTAGACTATAGCTAAAAGAGTTTCAAAAAATCTCTATATGTGTTTTTGAATTTTTCTTAATATCCTTTTCATCCTAATTATTAAAAATATATTCTATTTTAATAAATCTTCCTATATATTTTTTAATGCACGAGTGGTCAGTTGGAGCCCCTAGCAGTTCAACAGTATATCCTTATCATCTTTTTGGCATATATCTTCTCTCGTCAAAATGATTCGCTTAAGTTGTTAAAGAAATCTATCAAATCCAATTATATATTTCTTCATATATTGATTTCAACCAATATGGGACTTAGAGGGTTGATTCCATTTTAAGTTTCAAATTGTGTGTTTTGTTTATTTATTTATTTATTTATTTTTGGTGGAAAATTACAATAAATTCCACCGTAATTTTGGAACCCTTGACCTTTGAAATTATGAGAAATGTGTTTTACCAATTCGCACCCTGAGGTGGTTGACCAAATTGTGTGTTTTGATGTCTTAATGTGCCATAATTTAACATATTTGAAAGTTTTAGTTTTGATTTGTTTTTTAAAAAAACAATATGGTTATAATTAGGTAAGTATTTTGGTCCTCGTCCAAATATCTAATCCTCAGTGTTTTGAACTTTAAGTATGTAACCATGACGTTCTATTATTTGAAGTTTGTCTAACATAGAACTAGGCAAGGACCCAGCATACCGATTATGAATCTCTATTGCACACTTGAAAGTTTACCTGGAAATATAGCCAATTTTTCATGTTTCTAAGGGCAACAGAAAGCGAAAAAAAAAAAAAGAAAAAACGAGAAATGAAGAATTGGTATAACTAAATTTTCTCGGACTCATTTTCCATATGGATGTGAAGTACAAGGCATGTAACATGATAAGGATGTTTGGTTGTAGGTGTTGAGCAATGGGAGATTTAGGAGTGTGAAGCACAGAGTGGTAGCCAATTGCATGCAATCAAGGGTGTCAATGATATATTTTGGAGGGCCACCTTTGAGTGAAAGTATTACACCTTTATGCTCATTAATGGGGGAGGGTGAAGAAAGTTTGTACCAGGAATTCACCTGGTCCGAATACAAGAATTCAGCTTACACCACAATGTTGGGCGATAATAGGTTGAAGCTTTTTCAGAAATTTAGAGATGCTTTTTTATCATAAACTAGGAAGCCAAAAATCTTGCTATACTTCGCCGCAATATGTAGACTTCCATACGTGGCAACGTAGAGGTTTCCTTTTTTAGCGTGCATGATTGTTGTACTTTCTATTTCAGTTCTCTATTTGCACCTTGACATTGTATTGTACACTCCGGATACCCTGTTACACAATTGTGTTACACTACACAGATTTTTTATAAGTGTATTAATTAACGGTGATCAATTAAGATAAAATCTTTCCTTATTATGAGGGTAACTGATCTTTATTGATTTGTACATATGTCAATAGTCTGTCTAGTGTGACAAAATGTATAAGATCGTTATGTAATAAGAGATCTGGACCGAAAATTGTATTACTCTTAATAATAAATAACTGAATTAATTGAAAAATTATTTCACGAGCCTTGAACGAATTCACAACCCAGACACGATTTATATTTTCACAAATGTTAGATTTGATTTGTCAAATATTCATGCATTATGTCAAAAATTTTAATATATTTTAACTGATAACTTTGATCCCCCCAAAAGCAGAAAAGTGATGATTTTCGGTGATAAATTATGTTTATCAGTAACATAATATGAGATTATAATAAAAGATCAAAACTGTCATTTCCTTCACCGAATTTTTCCTATATGTTGTGCGGTTTGCAAATGTATGATGGAAGATGTCATTTCCCTTTCCCGTCCCAGTTTGAATTAAAAGTTGTTTCTGTAATATTTATATCAACTTGTCACATTCATCAATGGAAAATGCAAGGCCGGTGCTTTAAGATAGTACTATTGCTAGTGCCCCCACATAAAAACGATTTGGGGGCGAGAGATTATATTTTAAATTGTTCTTTTTATACTCTTTAAAAATTTATATTTTCATGCCATGATATATAACTTTACACACAGGGATATGGAGAGCGGATCCTATAAAAATGATTTTAAAATGAAAAATAAGAATTGTACATATTCATCTCAAATGCACGATAAACTAATCCTAACTCGCAACAGTTATAAAATTTTCAAGAGTGCAATAATGTACGAGTCGAAAGTCTTCGTTATTTTGTGGTAAGTACCAACTAGCGAGGGTACTATATATTCATAGGAAAAATCCGGTTAGCATTTTTACATATGATAGAATCTAGGTTGTAGGATACATCGACATGACGTGTCGAATCACTATTTATGTACGTTCAATGATTCATCGCTTTTAATCACGTATGGATTATTCAACATTCATAATTTGGATTTATTTGGGTAGATGTCATTACTAATAGATGTGTGTATTCTTGAGCTCAACTTAAATTATTGCTTGGTTTCAAATCCTTTATTTATTATGAGATGATCTCTATGAACATCAGTTTTTTTTACGCACCCTACCAGGGCGGGGAATCATGCGAGATCCCCAACCTATATATAGAACGAATAAGAAATTATACAATAAGTCGACAGAGGACCCAATCCAAAAAAGGCCAAGGCCTAGAAAATTAACTGCAAAATGTCTGTCATTCTACCAACTAAAACATGAACAAAATACATGATCATTCTAATAAAGATGGGCTCAACCATCGAAGAAGAAACAAGCAAAAGAATACAAGGTGGAAATAGCCCAAAAGTGACTATCTCAAGAAAATAAACAATAAGTACATCACTCGTGAGGAAACATAGCGGAAGCGAAAGTTGGGATTAACAAGATGTTATTGAATGATTAGGGTGTTACAACTAATAGTATCATACATACATATTACACTCTTATAACTGTCACCTTATCTCTACTAGGTAAAGACTCATATGCAGTGGCCACGCGGATCATATTGCTTTCCATAAATTCTAAACCGATTCGAATATTAGATCTCAGTTCTAATATAGCATCACTATTCTAATACGATACATTCTTTAATGATAAATTACAGTTTTGAATATTACACCCCCAAGAAAATTGCTAGGTGCTAACAGTTGCATGGACATAAATTTACTGCACATAAGAAACTTTGAAAGAAAGAAACAAAAGATGTAGGTTTGTAAGGACCACTAAGATAGGTGTCACATCCTTACGCTTAGGAAATTGCTGTCTATCTCAAGCATGCTATTTGCTTGAATATTTTTATTTTCTATTTGTTTTCCTTTTACTTGTATGTTTGAAGCTTCACTTTCAGTGAAAGGATTTCCAACATAATGGTCTCAATGTCCTGCAAATAGTATTCTCAACACATACTCTGTTTTTAGGGTTAGTCTTCACACAATGGTCGCTTCACCCTGAATGCGACTTTCTAATATTAGTCTTTCAATAAGAACAATGCTATGGAGACCTACTTCACACTCCTATATGCTTTATCGAATCATTCCAATGATTTTCCTAAAAAATTATTCGTATAATTTTTTTTTAGAATAATTGATAGCTCCCTCGATCATTGACGTACTTTTCACTCTCTTTTTATGCACAGTAACTTTACTGTGCATTCAATGTATATATGTAGTGGACATACTTGAATATTTGTAACCGTTAAGTAATATTTTTCAAATTTCTTTTTATCATTTGAATGATCAACAATATATAAAATTCACATGATTCAAACAAATAGAAGAAATGGTTTAAAAATGACTTTAATTGATTTGTGAATACCAAGAAATTCTATAGAACGGTCTAACTATGTTAGATAGACCTGTATATCTTACATTCATAACTTTCAATCTCTTTAATTTGAAATATGTCATGCCCATATTCTTCTTTAAAAAATGTGAGCAAAAATTAAAAATATTCATTTTTAGACTACTTTAATTTCATTTAGAGTTTATTACAACATAATTAACGTTTATTCATCATAATTAGAGTTTATAACTTCTCATTTAGAGTCACTAGTTTCGTTCAGGATTTGTAACGGGTTTATTATATCTTAATTAGGTGTTACAACTATCGTTTAGAATTAATTTTAATTGAAATTACTTATACGTGCACTGAAAATGCGTAAATGGGATTAAAAATACGAAATTTATGATCGTTTAAAATTTGAAGTTACGATCGGATTCAAAAACTAGTACGAAATGGTTAGGATATTCATTTTTTATACCTACATATATTAAAATGGCAAAAATAAAATAAAATGAATATTGGCAGCGAATTAAATTTGATTGATGGGCACGAAATATAGTGTGACAAATGTATCACACCTTTTGTATAAATAATTAAACTAAGAGATTTGATACGCCACCCGACTAAAATAGACACCTCTTATGAGCACCAAACCATTAATCACTTTTTTCCCATTTTTTCTTTTTTTTTTCCTAATCTTCATTCTTCCAAATAATCATCTCATTATTCATAAAAATTGTGAACACGTTTCCTTTTCTAAAAATTCATTTATTCTTTCTTTTTTATTTTTTTCCCATTCTTTTCATTGATAAATGAAAAAAAAATGAATTTTTGAAGATGGAAACGTGTTCATAATTTTTAGAAATAATGAGATGATTATTTGGAAGAGGGAAGATTAAGAAAAAAAAGAAAAAATGGGAAAGAAAATAATAATGTGGTTTGGTGCTTACAAAAATTATCTATTTTAGTCGGGCGGCATATCAAACCTTATTAAACTGATGTTTTAAAGGTTTTACGTATTAAAGATATGCCGTCAGATTTTTCTTTCAATTATTGAAAAGTTTAAATAGCGGACACATTTAATGCTCCTTTGGCCCTCAAAATTAATGAATTGCTATTATACATACAGAGAACATATGAGGAATATATCTATCGATATGTGTTCCCGTAAATGTGTATATATGTATGTGTTAGTTGAAATTTGTGAATATGTATATGTTAATTGAAATTTGGAAAATAGTATTTTAATGAAATACAATCAACATTTTTGAATTTTTAATAAAAATATTTTGCACTTAGAAGGTTATAAATATTATGATCTAACTTTTGAGCCACTCTATACAGTACTTATACTAGGAAAACAAGTAAAAAGAAAAGATATTGAAAGAATTTTGTGTCCGAATTTACTACTAACACAGGGATGTTAGCAACACGAATCGTCTAACATTGCAGCGAAAATTAAATATACACGAATTATTTTTTTCATGGGTTAAGATTTCTCTGCTCGTGAGAGTGTCTTACGACAAAAAACACTTTCACTATGATAGAACAAGTTCTTACAAAGTAAAAGAAAATAACAAATAGAACAACTTATCCTACATTCAATCACTTGAATTAGTTCTCCTTTACATAGACACACACACGAAGCTAATCTATGAAAAACAACAACAATTCTTCTTCTCCAATACTTGAACTTGAGCAGCCCTTTGAGGTTGAGAGAATTGAAGACAAAGTGAGAAAGATCGTCGATGTTGGTAGCGCCTCAATGCATTTATGATCTTCTACTCAAAACCGCAACCAATGTCCAATATATACAGTGCTTATGTTGGAGACTTATTGCACAAAATCAACCACAAATCTATTACCAAAAACGTGATAAGATCGAATCTAGGGTTAGCTCAATCTTTTTCTTAAAAGATATACATAAATATGGAAAATCTCATCAATAAGATATTCTTGAATCTCATAAGGTAAAAATCATATCTTATCTCATAAAATCAAACCCTAGCATATTGGAAATGTGTATAGTAAGATATATAAACTGAATTCCATAAAAATAAGGAAATGATAAGATTAACACAGAAACTACGCGTCAGTAATAACATCAGAATATTAGTGACACAATGACTGATATCGTTCATGTAACACTGATACTAAAAATACGAAATATAAATCAGCATGTAATTCGGATCTATAGATCTTATTGTTAAATTAGATTTTCATATCGTGCAAAAATCATACGTGTCCACGACTAGAAATA